>APFE031290703.1:176434-190604 GCA_000404065.3 Pinus taeda
TACCATACATCTTTTATAAATATGGTATTTGGCCCATAGGATTCACTTAAATAAAACCTATTCTTGAAAATGGGTGAGTGGAAGGTTGTAACTCCTAATTTCAAGGGCTAAATTTACATTTGTTAAAAATGTTTTATTTGTTTACCATACCTCTCGTTTATTATATTTTTATTAATTTACCATACCTCTTTTACAAATATGGTATTTGGCCCATAGGATTCACTTAAGTAAAACGAGTATCTTGAGCCTTCATAAATAGAATGAGGGTTATGGACTAAATATAAAAAGAGGTTTTATTTGTTTACTATACATCTAGTTTATTTATATTTTTATTTATTTACCATACCTTTTGAGTAAGTATAAAAAGATGTTTTATTTATTTACCATACATCCACTTTACTTATATTTTTATTGTTTACATCCTTGCATGTATATAAGGTGACTTATGGAGTAAATATAAAAAATGTTTTATTTATTTACCATACCTCTCATTTATTTATATTTTTATTAATTTACCATACCTCTTTTATAATATGGTATTTGCCCATAGGATTCACTTAAATAAAACCTATTCTTGAAAATGGGCGAATCGAAGGTTGTAACTCCTAATTTCAAGGGCAAAATTTCCCTTTTTTACCCTTTCCCTTAAAAAAAGGTGGGCTATTTGAGGTGATTTGTAAAATTGTACTATGATAGAAAATATTCGCCCACTAAAAATTTAAAACCACTTAATTTCGCCAAAGGGCAAACATTCGCCCCTAAAATTTTCTATGCTGAGTACCTAGATATTCCACCTCTTGTACTCCAAAGAAACATTTGGAGATTTTTGTATATAATTGTTTCTCCTCCAACAGTTTGAGCGCACCGTCAACATGTTGAACATGATCCTTCCAAGACTTTTTGTAGATCAGTATATCATCAAAACATACTAACACAAATTTTCCAAGGAACAGTTTGAAAATGGAATTCATCAAACTTTGGAATGTAGAAGGTGCATTGGTAAGGCGAAAAGGCATGACCAAAAATACATAATGACCCCCATGAGTTCTAAATGATGTTTTTGGAACTTCTTTAGTCTTCATTCTGATTTGATGATATCCTGAATGAAGACCTGACTTGGTAAAGTGAATTGCTTCGTCAATTCATTCTATAATTCATCAGTGACAAGAATGGAGAATTTATCTTTAATAGTAAGCTTGTTGATCTCCCTATAATCTGGACACATGTGCAATGGTCCATGCTTCTTATGTAACAATACCACTAGAGCATAGAATGAGCATTGACTAGGTTGAACTATACAAACCTCTAGCATTTCTACAACCATACATTCAATTTCACTCTTTTGGGCATATGGATATCTGTAAGGCCTGATGTTTGGGGGAAGACTTCCTGGAATTAAATGAATAGCATGATCATGATCACAAATAGGTGTGACTCCTTTGAGACTCTCAAATACCTTGGAATGATTGTCCAAAACACTTTGGAGATCTAGAAACATAGATGATTTCGATGTGGGAACCTCTAGTGAACATAATGTGCAATTACGCCCCATTTTTCTTTCTTAAGAAGCTTTTTCATGCTATTACTGCTAATTACCTTTACTGGTTTCCTCGAAATACCCCTTAAATCAAATTCATTTCCTTCCCAAAAAAATTCAAGAAAAGTTCTTGAAAATTAAAAGATGCTGTACCGAAAGATTGTAGCCATTGGACTCATAGTACAAAATTTGCACCACCCATTGGAATGGAAAGAATTAGACTATTCAAGAGGTATTTTCCCATGGATAGCTTAATATTATGTCACTTTATAGAGAAATTTATGGTTCATCCATTCGCAACCATTACTTGGCACTCTGGTGCTGGATATAGGAAGAAATTCAATTCCTTGGCTATCTTACAATGAATAAAATTATGGGTATCACCCAAATCAAAACAACACTATTACCTTTTTCTTCTTGATATTCCTTTCTATGTTGAGCATTTGAGGAGAGGTATATCGTCAATGCATTACAAAATATGGGCAGATTCATTTCAGCTCGTCAAATCTCTTAAGATTTCTTCACAACTTCTCATAGTGCTTAACATGCTTGTTTACACCTCTAAGTGAGACTAAAACCCCCCAACCTCCATAACTATTCAACCTCATCAACCATTTTTATAGTAATCTTAGATGTGGACTCATGCCTCAAGAAAAACATAACACTAGGATCCCAAATGTGCATGCTCATTCCACTTTTGTATGCCTCAAATCTTAAGTAAAAATACCTACTTTTATTATGACGACGTAAACTACGCGAGTGACTTGGAGAGCACTCCATTTTCTCAAGATGAAAAAATAGGGTCTTCCAACATGGGAATTGTCATGAAACTCTTACTCAAGTGATAGGATATACACATAGACATGCACATGTGATTAACATAAAAGGAGGAATGATGTGAAGTAAACAATGAGTAATGCCTCTACTTGTGATGGTAACTTAATTCAAGATGGGGACCTCCATATACACCTTGATGTCCACATTCATGGTTGTGGAACACAAGTGTCTAGCCAATTAATCAAGACTTCCTCTTGATGCCTTCATAATGATCTTGTTTCTTAACTAATGAACCACTCCATAAGATGATAAATTACTCATTACATAATAATATGATTTCTAGCACATGTAAATACTAAAAATATTGGTCCATTTATAGTACTTTTATGGGTAGAGTAGTGTTTTACAAATTTGTAAGCCTCAAAAGGGCCCGTTGAAACTATTATATCCTTACAAATTCCTTAACCTTCTTCTTGACCTTGGTAATGAAATTAGCTATCTTGGAGAATTCTTCTAGGAATCTCCGATAATACCCAACCAATCCATTGAAATAGTGTAGCTTATGAGCATTCTTTAGTGTTAGGAATTCCATAATGGCCTTCATTTTGGAAAGGTCCATGACTATACCTTCTCAAGAAGAAATGTGGACCAAAGAATGTATCTTTGACTAGAAGAAGGAACACTCAGAGAGATTTTAATCATTCTTATTCTCTCCAAGTCACTACAATATCAACCTTATGTTCTCCTCATGCTCCTTTGGAACACATCAATAAATCAAACTATCATCCAGAAACCCTTGAACAAACTTGCCTAGGTATTTCTGAAAAACCCCATTCATTAGTTTCATGAAGAGTACAAGGGCATTTGTAAACTTAAATATTACCATAATAAAATCATAATTTCTTAATCATGGTTTGAATGCAATATTTGGGATTCCCTTTTAAATTCTTAATTGGTGGTTTTAAAATCAAAAATCAATATTTAAGAACATTATGGTC
Organism: Pinus taeda; assembly: GCA_000404065.3. Classification (NCBI taxonomy): domain Eukaryota; kingdom Viridiplantae; phylum Streptophyta; class Pinopsida; order Pinales; family Pinaceae; genus Pinus; species Pinus taeda. The sequence goes on from APFE031290703.1 coordinate 179,747, forward strand.
CTTTTCATTTGACCAGAGAAGTCATCAATCTATGAGAACTAATATTGATTCTAGATGATGATGTCATTCAACCATCTACAGGAAATGCAAAGCTCCAATGACTAATACTTCTTCATCACCAAAATTAGTAACTTCAAAATGTTTCATTAAGCTAGATCAATTGAAAATTCAACAATTACTATAGATGCATATGTAATTCATATAACTTGGGTGAAATCATTTGATAAGAAACCTTGGAGATAGGAATCAACTTGCATTGAGTTCAATGGTGAGATGACACCACATGTGGGTGGGAGACCAAAAAAGTCTTTTGGAAATACATAAGGAAACTCTACGACAACTAGATGTTGAGTCAGATCTATCATGTCCCTTTTCTTCATGGTCACCACATGGAAACATTATAACAGCCCGACATCATGATCAAGCACTACACATGTCTGAAAGATTCAACACAAACAACTCTATTATCTAAAATATTAGTGTCCCCTCTGTCCTTATATAAGCCAAGAGGAGGTGGTTAAAAATTGGCCATTAATGGCCTCAAGGAGTGCACCATTATTGGCTAATTAAATCCCTCAGGGAGTGTAACTCCTAAATTTAATGTAGCCATCTACTGAGAAATAGATTCTCCTTGGTAGGTACTTAGCAATTAATGCCTCAAGGACAGCATGAATATAACATTCACACACATCTATCTAGATTCAAGTCTGATATTGACCTAGGGGTTCCTAAGGTTGAGGATCGATCAAATGCACACAACCAACTAGGTTTTGAAATATAGAAATAGGACATATACAACTTCTAGCTTCACAAACTAGGAAGTGCATCTCAAACATGGGTCTATATAGATTTGTGCTTGATGCAAGGGCAGTAGAGCATGACACACCTTGAATTATTGACCCATTTATGGGTGTTTTTGGGTTTGTTAATCATGAGGTGCTAGGGATGGATTTTGGAGCCAAATAGCAAGAAGAGAAATTATAGTAAGACCATGGAGAAAGATTCCTATGCACTGTGTAGTGGGTATCTAACACCCAAAAAATGTGGCAGCATTGATATTTGGGGGTTTAGATGTATTTGTTTCAAGAAATTTAGGATATACTGATTGTAATCTTTGTGTATAAAGAAACAAGCCTGCCTCTATGTAACCGAGATAGAGAGATAATGTGCTCAGAGGAGCGTTAGTATGCATGTGGCATTAATCATTGGTTGGAAACCATGGTTTGGACCTATGTGCTAATATATAGAGGGACTGTGTTTGTGATGCCATAGGTTGTGTATTCATGTTCATTTATCTGCTAGAATTAGGTATTAAATCTCTTTCAATTCCTCTGATTATAATGTTGTGTGGTAGAATGTATTTCTTAGTTGTACTTATACATAGGCTGCAAATTGACATGGTCCTATCTCAAACGTTTCTTCAAGCAATTGATTGGTCTGTATATCTCCTAGGTAGATGCACAACAGGCAGATCCATAATTATATTTTTGCAAGGAAATATTGGAAATGGATTATAATATTCTAGACTCGAATCTACTAGGACTCATGTTTGTGACAAAAGTTGAAGAATTGTGTTCCCAAAAGGTTATGGAACTTTATCAAGTAGACAAAGACTAACTAAATATCAAAATTTGATCGACGTTGTAAACAATATTCCTTCCTTTCATGCATAGACATTGGGAAAATGAAAATTTCAATTAGCTTAAAACCATGAAATAATAAATATTTTACTTAAAAGCCTTAAAAATAGGATCATTCAAAAAAAAATCTCATGATTATCACTTACGTCACTTAAATTTTGTTGAAAAAACATAATCTCATAATTATCCTTATGAATATATGGAAATTTTTCAAATAATCGAACACATACATTAGTGTGTCTGGCTACCCAATAAAAACTCCCACTCTTGTCGGCACCAATATTATCATTTAGATTTATTTATTTTATATTTTTTCTTTCCCAGTTCTATTGTTCAATACATCTTAAAAGTTACAAAGATCTAGTCATTTTTATAGTCCATTGAGTTGGGATGACTAAAATTAGTAGATACTGTTAACACCCAGGTTGTTCCCTATGACTCCCAAGGGAATACGGCCGGGGTAACCACTAACCAATCTTTGGATTACAGCTTCTAGCCCAGCTGTAACCAGAGAGGGCTCTCTCTTTAAGGTTTGTCTCTGTTCTGTGGAGATATCAGGCTAGTTATGAAGCATGGTTTTTGGTATACGTTTGATTGGAAGGATGTCTTGTTGTATTTAAAGTGAAGATCTGCAGATAAAATTAGTCCATTGGGCAATGGAGTTTGTGACTATTGGTTTCTTGAAATCTTGTGTTTGAGTAGCTAGAGTTACAGGGCCATTTAGATATTTCATGAAACAAACTTGAAATTATGATGGTGTAATGTAAACAACCAGTGAAAAGCAATTAAGAATTTTCCACTAAGCTGGGATGTGAGAAAGAGATATATTGCTCAGGAGCAAACTTGAATTCTTGAAACAATAATCACTGTGAAAGATATAGTGTGAAAGGGTAGCATTTAAGAATTACACCTTTATTACTATAACCGAAGAAAAACTTTCAGAATAGCTTAGATTGAGTTCAGGGTAATCTGTGATTAAATCCTGGAACTATTATTTTTCCTTGCTATTAACAGTAAGACACAGTAAACATGAAAGAGATATGAAAGATAACAAAACACATAACAAAGAGTTATAAGAAAAACTTATTGTGCCATGAAATACGAGGGAATCCTGCAACTTTCAGCTAAACACCAGAGAGCATCAAACAACACAGAGCTTTGGAAATGCCATCATATTTTGTATTACTTCTCTGAGAGTTACAGTAAAAGAACAATAGAATAGATATGAACAATATCCGACATCCAACGTCCAACCCCCGTTATCTCATGCGAGGGGGAATATATAGAAGCGTTTCATACAAAATATCTCAGGCATTGAGTCATCTGAGAAATAAAATATCTTCATTAACTCATACAGAAATAGTAGATAAGAAGTTAATACAACCTTTAATACAACATAAATGCTCTTTACTCCTGTCAGAAGATTTTGACCTTTGGAGCTCAATGAGTCGGTTGAATGCTTTGTTATAACTGCTGAGTGACGTGTTTGTGCAACTCTGTCCTCCTGTAGCATTTTGGCCCTGTCACCTGTGACTGTCAGTGCTGCTGTGGTGGCTGAATAGTTGTGCTGAGTTAGCTCAGCCTCTTTCTGCATACCTGCTGATATATCCTTATTTTTCTGTGCATGAAAATTTAAATATTTCAAAAAGGAAAAAACATAATTACTGGCTTTGGTTTAGCAGCAATTGTATTAAACTATTCCAAACTTCCTGTGTAGGCAATTGATGCCTCAAAATTGACCCCATGGTCTCATTTGCCTCTGTATACTTATAGAAATTGGTAGGCTCATCAAATAAGTGAGTAATTTCATTCATAATAAAGAATAAGTTCTCCAACCTGTTGAAAAGGGTCTGTCCTGATGCTGGCCCTGTTTCTGCTGATGTGCTGGCTGTTTCTGCAATCTGATTAGCAGCAAAAGTGTTGACCCTCTTGGCATATTTTTCATGTGAAAGTAGCCTTCCTAAGGCATCCATCAAGCTAGGAAGGCCTCTGTTTTGTAATGCCATGAACTTGTCCTGGAATTTATTGATATCTGCCTGCATATCCTGGCTTCTTCTTTCTAAGGTCTGTACCAGGTTTCTTAGTTTTAGGACCCTTTTGACCATTGAAATGGTCTCAGTCCTGTTGGCAATTCCCATTTTGATTAGCTGGGAGCTTGTCCTGTAGTTAAGCACATTTATCATTCTAGTGGCAACCTCAGGCATGCTGCCTAGAGATGCCCTTGCCCTTTGGATTTCCCTTTGTGCTTTTCCAATGAGCCCCATTTGTTCATGAATGGCCTCAGTGTATTCCCACTGGTCTGTGATGGACTGGCCAATATTGGCCCATAGGATTCTCTTGAGCTCAACTGTTACGTTGTCCAGTGTGAGCTCCTTTTCTAGCTCATTTATTCTTTTTTGAGAGCCTTTACCTCTCTGTCTCTTTCAGCCACATTTTGCTTGGATTTATCATACTTCTCATTGATCTTAGCCAGAGTTTCTTTGGCCTGATTCAACTCTGACATTTGGGCCTCCAAGACTTGAATTTCATTTCTCATCTTCTGCATGTTAAGGCTTTCAGCCTACTTTGTTGTTGTTGCTGAGGTGGAGGGTGCATCTTGTTGTGTCTGCTGACTGGGAGGGGCAGTGGTTTGAGGAGCTTCCTCCAGATTAATTGCTTCTGGAGGAGGTTGTGAAGTTTGTCCTGCCTCCTTTTGCTGCAATGCTGCCTGAAGGGCAGCCTCTGATTCCTCCAGCTTCTCTTGTGTCTGGATGAGCTCTTTGTATAATGTTACCAACATAGCTGTTGCGTCCTTGTCTTGTCTAAGCTGGGCAATTTCTTCTGTTTGAGGATGAAGAGTTGCTAGGATTTTTATCATTTTCCTTATTGCTGCCATATCAACATCCCTTAGCTTCAGCAGTCTCCTGCACTGCTTTGACATCCTTAGGATCATGCCCAAGCTCTATTATGATGTCCTCTAGAGCTTTGATCCTGTTGTCCTTTGCTTGAGAGGATGCCCTTTCCAACTCAAGTTGTGCAGTGGTATTATTTAGGCTATTTTGTAGCCTGTAGTTCACCAATTTCTTGTTTGCCAAGGAGGGATACACCATCTCACCCATTTGCTTGTGTAATTCGATCTGATCGATTGGTTGGATGTCCTTGGCCAGGACCTCAAGGTTGGTCCTGATATAATTGGCAGCGGACAGTGGTTGCTGCACGGCTGGTGTGAAATGGCTCATTATCATTTTGCCCTCATGTGCATCATAAGCAGACATGAGCCTTTGTTGGTTAGTGGGAGCCATTTTCAACAAATGATTATACAATTGCAGCCTTATAGGTTCATTTCTCTTTTTGATGTCCTTGAACTGCTGCTTGATGCTCTTTTCCCCTTCCCTTTGTTGGCTTGAGGAGCTAACTTCTCCTCCTACTGCTCTCTCTTGTTCCTGCTGGAAGGAACTTGCTGAGGCCTCCATGCTAGGCAGGCCTATACCCGAAGTTTGCCCTATTGGCATTCCTTCTTCTGAAAAAGGGTTCAACCTTTGCATCTTCTCCCCTTGAGTTGTTGAGGTAGTGAGGGGAGTCTCTCTGTCCCTTTTCCTGCTTATGTCCTCTCTTTGTGGGGTTTGGAGGACTGAAGAATCAATTCTTGATTCTTGCCTAGGAGGTGCCATTTGTGTTGGCTGTTGCTCTGTGACCATTGGGGCCTCTGCTGTTTGTTCTCCTTGCCCTGGCTTCTCCTTTTCTGGCTGATGTCCCTGTTGTTGTTGCTGAACCTGTGCTTTTTGTACCTGTTGCTCCATCTCTTTTTCCTTGCCTTTGCTGGGAGCTTGATTTGTAGTTTTGACTGCCTCCTGATGTGCTATGGAGGAGGAGGCAGCTGCTCCTACTCGACGCTTTGGCAGGGAGAATACCTGTGCAGGAAGTTCCAAGTCAGCCATTTTAAGAAGATTTCTTCTTGCTCTCTCATTCAGTTCTTCTTGTGTAATAGGTTCCTCTAGTGTTCCTCTTTTCCATTTTGGTTGATTGGCATATTGTTCTATGTGAGGCAACCTTACATGGTCATAGCTAGAGAGCCTATATTTGACCCTTCTTAATGATATGGAGTGATTGGGGTCATAAGGTTTCAAGAGGAAACTGGTCTTTAGGCCAAGGCATTCTAGCTTTCTGTCAGCTTCTTTCCAGCCTTCCTCCCTTTTGTTCAAAACAAGGTGGCCCAATTGGTTTTTCACTTTGAGCTGTGCCTTCTTGGCCTTGCCTGAGAAGTGTATCATATCAGCATTCCCAAATTGCCTGAAGTATTCAAGGGCAAATAGTCTCATGGGCACATACTTGGGCAGTCTGTATGGGGGTAACTCACAACCATATATTCGGATAACGGTGTAGTTTTGGTAAAAATACCAATCCCCAATGCTTTACACTTTGGACAGCTGAAGGATTCTCTGCATCTCATCTGTCAGTCTTGGAGGAGGCGAGTTCAGGAATAGAAACATGGCTGGGTGCATGAAGAGGTCTATAAACTCATAGTAAGTGTATGGAGAATAGGCTCTGCAGTGAAAAACTGAGCTCCAGTACACTACAGACCTTGGATTACCTTGTGCATCCACTCTTTTGACAATGAAGGAGAATTTCTCATGCTGATAGTATAAAATTAAGTGGTAGATGTAGGAGGTGTATCTGAACACCTTTTCTCTTGATAGGTTCATAAACTGCTCATGCATCTTGTTTGATATGTAGGTGGCATAGTGATAGCAGATTGGAGTTTTGCCAGGGGAAAACATAAGCATCATCACTAGTACAGTTTCATCAATATACTCAACTGATTTATAACCCAGGATGGAACTGATCATATCTGCAAGGTCTACGCCCAATTGGTTGACGTAACCAGCAAAAATAGGAGGGTATTGCATAGTATCAGAGTTAATAAACAGTTGGTTCAACTTTTTGATCTGAGCATCTATCAACATTCTAGCTCCTTGGTTTATCAGATCCAACAAGGACAGGGGAAGCAATTTCTTTTCAGTCTTAAACTACAGCATCTCTCTGATGGCCTCAGGGGTGATGTAGAATACAACTGAGCCTGAAGGGTCAAGAACAGGTCTCTGAGTGGGATCATAACACACAACACATAGGTGAATTAGGTCAGGGAATTGGTTGACCTGAGGAAGCTTGAAGATGGGGAGGAAGGAGTCCCAAATACCCAATATATCTGTTCGATCTACATGCTTGGCCTTTAATTCATTTCGCAGGTGGAGGTGGAACTTGCTGTGTGTTAGGGAGTCTTGTGAGATTTGATAATATAAGTCTTCTAAATCCTGCCACTCCAATTCTCTCTGAGGGGCATTCAAAGGGGCGACATTGAGGGCCACAGGTGCAACTGGAGTCTCCATGGTTACTTAAGAACTCTGTCTTGTATGTGAATTGATGTTACTAGGTTGAGTAACAGAAAAAGTATTGCTTGGACAAAGAAGTGAATTGAGAAACAAAGGACGATAGGGTAAACTTGCAGCAATTGAAATACTACACACAGTCACTTGAGGAGGCGAATACTTGTCTTTAACAGACCTTTCTCAATAGGTGTAAGTTCCGGGTTTCCCATTCACGACTGCGCGAACAAAATGCAGGTTTCAATGAAAGTTTTGTTTAAACAGGCTCAGCTAGTGAAATTTGACCGCTCAATTTTCAATGGGAACTGGGTGCAGGGAATTTTGCCGGTGAATTATGCGTTTTTCAGTGTCTTAAGTGAGTTCTCAGCTATTGCAGACAAATCAGGCTCAGAAAAGATTTGCAGGGATAAATACCTGATAAACTCGATGGTCCGGGTCAGAATGCAGGTGGGTAGGCGCGCCGAAGGTCTCCAGGTCGATTTGAGCAGGTTGGTGCAATTTTGGACGTAAAATGCATGTAGAAGGCGCAACAACTGTTTTTGTAAAAAAGTGCAAAAAATGCGAAAAATTGGAAAAAATATGGATTTTTGGGACATTCGCGCCTTTTTCGGATGACGTCAGCATGACGTCACCAGGTGACGTGGCGGCTTATGAGTGGTCCACGGGGGTGGTGAGGTGGCAGACAAGTGGAGCAATGGCGGACGGGGTGCGCGGACACGGCGGTGACGCAGGTAGTGACGCGGCGATGATGCTGGCAGGCGGATTGGTGGAAAACCGGAAACCACAGCGGTATCATATCGCACCGCTTGTGATACGGGAGAGAATCTGTCAGAGGGGGCTTCGATACACTGTGGGGGCGACGCGTGGCCGAGGCCTGATGTCAGCCTCTGACAGATATCGGACGATAACTTTCGGACGTCGGGGCCGGTCCGATATCCACGTCAACCGTCAGATGAAAAGCGACCGATCGGACGGTCGACGGGCCGATGAACTGTGCGGATGATACGGCGTCGGGCGGGCATTAAAATATTATTTTCCATGGTATTTGTGCCCGGCGGGACCCGTTAGAAATATTTACGGATTGCATGGTTTTGTAATGTATTTTTATAAAGACGCTCTAATCACAAAAGCTTAGGAAAAGTGGGTTTTTTCATGAAATTTCTTTGCAACCTCGCGTGCACCTCAAAACTTTGGATAAGTGGGTTTTTTCCAAGGTTTCTTAGGCAAAATGAAGGTTTGACTAGGTAGATGAGTTCTGAAGGAGACCAAGGGGTAAGGTTTGGGTTCTTAAACTAACCAGATGTCAATTTAATTCCCTAGTAGTGAATCATATGGCTATAATGCCAAGGGGGGAATATTTATAGAATGTTTGGGGTTTATACACCATGGTGTTATAATAGTAGGGAAAGGGTGACATAGGGAGTTAGATAATAGAAGTTAAGGGTTAATATGGAGGGAGAGGGTGAATGAGGAGTGATATCACTAAGTTTATTTGAAAACAACTTAGATTAGGGAGTAGATCAAAATGAAAAGAATTTTGCACAAGAAATGTGGCTCTTAAAGGAAACAAGGACCATAAAACCTTGAATTCTTTCATAACCACAACTGGAGAAGGGATGTTAGTAATGAGTGACAAATAAGGAAAAAAGGGAAGTTAGACATGCTCCATTGTGTTGCTTTCCTTGTATTGACCAGCAAGATTTAGTTTGAAAGGAACACCACTTCTGCAACCCCATCTACCTACCCATCTACTTGCCTAGCATTTTTTGTTTCTTCTTGGACGGTGTACTTGGACTTGCAGACCCTTATGTGCCTTTTCTTTTCCACTGGCTTTTTCTTTTGATTGCCTATCTAATACTACCCTTATTGCTTCCAAGGCCCCAGGTTAAGCAGTTGGGAACCTTAGCTTCTTTGCCTAACTATTGGTCTGCCAAGATTAAATAGTTTGGACAGACTTCTTTCTCTATTCTACAACAGAAAATTGAAACATGGCATGATCCAGATTAGACTGTTGGACCATCCATCAAAATTTAATAAACAAGAAGGCATATACACACCTTGCCTTGCGTTGGAAATATGTGATCTTTGTATCAGCAAAGCAGAGCATATTTGGCATTTGAGTTTGCCAATCATGAAATATGAAACCTATTGGTATAGGTATCCAACAGTGTCTCCACATGGGGATGGTTTTTCTTCTTGAAAGACCAAGAACAGCAGGTCAGCATGCCTTGGCCCTTTGGCTACTGCTTCAAAACTTGGAATTTTTCATCCTTGAAACCTCAAAATTGTAGACTGTCATATTTATAAAACTTGCTAAAGTACAGTATTCTCCTGCTTCTGCAAGCTCCTTGAAATTAAGTTATTCGCATGCTTAGAGAAAACACTATACACGGTAAATTATGTACAAGGGAAGCCATGCTACATTCATGGAAGATAGTCAAAATAGTGCTTCAGCATCCTGCCATTCACAGGACCTTCATCCAAATCAGTTTCATCAAGATTCTTAAGAAAGTAGGTGTTATTTCCTTGTACTGCTTGGATGATAAAGGGTCCTCTCCAAAGGGAATCAAACTTTCCATGCTTTCGTTTATTTTCCCTTCTTGAATCCCACTTGAGAACTTTGTTACCCATATTGAAATCCTCAGCCTTAGTCCTTCTGTCAAAAGCTTTCTTCAACTTCTCCTGTAATATTTGAACTTTGTTATAAACTTGGTCTCTAGTTTGCTGCAAACATATAATTTGATTCACCCTCCTTTGCATATCATTGGGCTCCGCTTGACTTTCTTGAAGTAGCTTCATAACAGGGATCCCTAGTGATGAAGGAAATTTGGCTTCTAATCCATAGACTAACTGATATGGGCTGACCCCAATTGCTCTCTTGGTTGTTAATCTATCTGCCCATAAGGCATTGACAAGTTTCTTATGCCAATTCTTTTTGTTTTCTTCCAATACCTTCTTTATCATGTTCACAAGGCTTTTATTTGATGATTCAGCAAGGCCATTTCCTTGGGGATAGTAAGTAGTGGAATGGCCCAAAATAATGTGGAATTTCTGGTAGAAGCTGACCATCTTCTTAGATCTGAAAGCAACAGCATTGTCTGTTATTATCTTATCAGGACACCCAAATCTAGCAAGGATATTGGTTTCAAGAAACTGAATGATAGTAGAGTCATTTACTTGTCTACATGGGATCGCCTCAATCCATTTAGTGAAGTAGTCTGTAGCTGTTAGAATCCATCTATGTTGGCCTGAAGATGAGGGATTAATTTCTCCAATGAAATCCAAGCCCCATTGCTGAAATGGTCTCTCTGTTGCAATAGGCTTTAAAGGTAGTGACAGTAACCGTCTCTTTCCTTCACACACTTAACATTTATGACATGAAGTGGTAAATTTCTTGATATCAAGGAAAACAGTGGGCCAATAGTAACCAGCTCTCAGTATCTTGTCCATAGTGGACTTCCAATACAAATGTCCACCACAATCACCTGCATGAAATTCTTCCATGATCTTGTTGGCCTCATTTTCAATCAAACAATTTAATAGGATACCCTCATGGTTTTTCCAAAACAGATTGCCATCCATAACACAAAATTTTAAAGCTTTCATTTTTAGGAACCTACATTTAGTTCTGGACAGCCCTAGGGGAGCACACAAGTTTTGTAATACATAACAGATATCAGAATACCAGGGGGATTGTTCAAAGGCTACATTGATCTTTGGAGTCGCCAGCTCCGTTTCACTGTCCAGTTGGTTGATGTCCAAGGCTTGGAAATTTGTTTCAGACATTAATTTGGCCAAACCCTGCCCTTTTATCAGTTTTGTAGGTTTTATTTCAATATCAAATTCTAAAATGTT
>APFE031290703.1:195842-260642 GCA_000404065.3 Pinus taeda
AGCTTTGAAGGTTTCTTAACTAATATTCAGGTTTCAAGTGTAGCTTTAGGAGGTATATAGTAATTATAAAATCCTGAAGAAGTCCCCAGCAGAGTCGCCATTTATGTTAACACCCAGGTTGTTCCCTATGACTCCCAAGGGAATACGTCCGGGGTAACCACTAACCAATCTTTGGATTATAGCTTCTAGCCCAGCTGTAATCAGAGAGGGCTCTCTCTTTAAGGTTTGTCTCTGTTCTGTGGAGATATCAGGCTAGTTATGAAGCATGGTTTTTGGTATACGTTTGGTTGGAAGGATGTCTTGCTGTATTTTAAGTGAAGATTTGCAGATAAAGTTAGTCCATTGGGCAATGGAGTCTGTGGCTATTGGTTTCTTGAAATCTTGTGTTTGAGTAGCTAGAGTTACAGAGCCATTTAGATATTTCATGAAACAAACTTGAAATTATGATGGTGTAATGTAAACAACCAGTGAAAAGCAATTAAGAATTTTCCACTAAGCTTGGATGTGAGAAAGAGATATATTCCTCAGGAGCAAACTTGAATTCCTGAAATAGTAATCACTGTGAAAGATATAGTGTGAAAGGGTAGCATTTAAGAATTACACATTTATTACTATAACCGAAGAAAAACATTCAGAATAGCTTAGATTGAGTTCAGGGTAATCTGTGATTAAATCCTGGAACTATTCTTTTTCCTTGCTATTAACAGTAAGACACAGGAAACATGAAAGAGATATGAAAGATAACAAAACACATAACAAAGAGTTATAAGAAAAACTTATTGTGCCATGAAATACGAGGGAATCCTGCAACTTTCAGCTAAACACCAGAGAGCATCAAACAACACAGAGCTTTGGAAATTCCATCATCTTTTGTATTACTTCTCTGAGAGTTACAGTAAAAGAACAATAGAATAGATATGAACAGTATCTGACATCCAACGTCCAACCCCCGTTATCTCATGCGAGGGGGAATATATAGAAGTGTTTCATACAAAATATCTCAGGCATTGAGTCATCTGAGAAATAAAATATCTTCATTAACTCATACAGAAATAGTAGATAAGAAGTTATTATAGCCTTTAATACAACATAAATGCTCTTTACTCCTGTCAGAAGATTTCGACCTTTGGAGCTCACTGAGTCGGTTGAATGCTTTGTTATAACTGCTGAGTGACGTGTTTGTGCAGCTCTGTCCTCCTGTAGCCTTTTGGCCCTGTCACCTGTGACTGTCAGTGTTGCTGTGGTGGCCGAATAGTTGTGCTGAGTTGGCTCAGCCTCTTTCTACATACCTGTTGATATATCCTTATTTTCCTGTGCATGAAAATTTAAATATTTCAAAAAGGAAAAAACATAATTACTGGATTTGGTTTAGTAGCAATTGTATTAAACTATTCTAGACTTCCTGTGTAGGCAATTGATGCCTCAAAATTGACCCCATGGTCTCATCTGCCTCTGTATACTTATAGAAATTGGGAGGCTCATCAAATAAGTGAGTAATTTCATTCATAATGAAGAATAAGCTCTCCACCCTGTTGAAAAGGGTCTGTCCTGTTGCTGGCCCTGCTTCTGCTGATGTGCTTGCTGTTTCTGAAATCTGATTGGCAGCAAAAGTGTTGACTCTCTTGGCATATTTTTCATGTGAGAGTAGCTTTCCTGATGGCTCCGTCAGGCTAGGAAGACCTATGTTTTATAATGCCATGAACCTCTCCTGGAACTTATTGATATCTGCCTGCATATCCTGGCTTCTTCTTTCCAGGGTCTGAACCAGGTTTCTTAGTGTCAAGACCCTTTTGATCATTGAAATGGTCTCAGTCCTGTTGGCAATTCCCATTTTGATGAGCTGGGAGCTTGTCCTATAGTTGAGCACATTTATCATTCTGTTGGCAATCTCAGGCATGCTGCCTAGAGATGCCCTTGCCCTTTGGATTTCTCTGTGTGCTTTTCCAATGAGCCCCATTTGTTCATGAATGGCCTCAATGTACTCCCACTGGTCTGTGATGGACTGGCCAATAGTGGCCCATAGGATCCTTTTGAGTTCAGATGTCACCTTGTCCAGTGTGAGCTCCTTTTCTAGCTCATTTATTCTTTTTTTGAGAGCCTTTACCTCTCTTTCTCTTTTAGCCACATTTTGCTTGGATTTATCATATTTCTCATTGATTTTAGCCAGAGTTTCTTTGGCCTGATTCAACTCTGACATTTGGGCCTCCAAGACTTGAATTTCATTTCTCAGCTTCTGCATGTCAAGGCTTTCAACCTGCTCTGTTGTTGGTGCTGAGGTGGACGGTGCTTCCTGTTGTGTCTACTGACTGGGAGGAGTAGTGGTTTGAGGAGCTTCCTCCAGATTAATTGTTTCTGGAGGAGGTTGTGAAGTTTGTCCTGCCTCCTTTTGCTGCAATGCTTCTTGAAGGGCAGCCTCTGATTCCTCCATCTTCTCTTCTGTCTGGATGAGCCCTTTGTATAATGTTACCAGCATAGCTGCTGCATCCTTGTCTTATCTAAGCTGGGCAATTTATTATGTTTGAGGATGAAGTGTTGCTGGGATTTTTATCATTTTCCTTAGTGCTGCCATGTCAGCATCCCTTAGCTTCAGCAGCTCCTGTACTGCTTTGATATCCTTAGGATCATGCCCAAGCTCTATTATGATGTCCTCTAGAGCTTTGATCCTGTTGTCCTTTGCTTGAGAGGATGCCCTTTCCTACTCAAGTTGTGCAGTGGTATTATTTAGGCTATTTTGTAGCCTGTACTTCACCAATGTCTTGTCTGCCAAGGAGGCATACACCATCTCACCCGTTTGCTTGTGTAATTCAATCTGATCGATTGGGTGGATGTCCTTGGCCAGGACCTCAAGGTTGGTCCTGATATAATCGGCAGCGGACTGTGGTTGCTGCATGGCTGGTGTGAAATGGTTCATTATCATTTTTCCCTCATGTGCATCATAAGCAGACATGAGTCTTTGCTGGTTAGTGGGAGCCATTTTTAATAAATGATTATATAACTGCAGCCTTAAGGGTTCATTTCTCTTTTTGATGTCCTTAAATTGTTGCTTGATGCTTTTCTCACCTTCCCTCTGTTGGCCCGAGGAGCTAACTTCTCCTCCTGCTGCCCTTTCTTGTTCTTGCTGGAAGGAACTGGCTGAAGCCTCCATGCTGGGCAGGCCTGTACCTGAAGTCTGCCCTATTGGCATTTCTTCTTCAGAAAAAGGGTTTAACCTTTGCCTCTTCTCCCCTTGAGTTGGTGAGGCAGTAAGGGGAGTCTCTCCGTCCCTTTTCCTGTTTATGTCCTCTCTTTGTGGGGTTTGGAGGACTGAAGAATCAATTCTTGATTCTTGCCTAGGAGGTGCCATTTGTGTTGGCTGCTGCTCTGTGACGATTGGGGCCTCTGCTGTTTGTTCTCCCTGCCCTGACTGCTCCTTTTCTGGCTGATGTCCCTGTTGTTGTTGCTGAACCTGTGCTTGTTGTACCTGTGCTTGCTGTACCTGTTGCTCCATCTCTTTTTCCTTGCCTTTGCTGGGAGCTTGATTTGTAGTTTTGACTGCCTCCTGTTGTGCTGTGGAGGATGAGGCAGCTGCTCCTGCTTGAGGCTTTGGCAGAGAGAATACCTATGCAGGAAGTTCCAAGTCAGCCATTTTCAGAAGATTTCTTCTTGCTCTCTCATTCAGTTCTTCTTGTGTGATAGGTTCCTCTAGTGTGCCTCTTTTCCATTTTGGTTGATTTGCATATTTTTCAATGTGAGGCAACCTTACATGGTCATAACTAGAGAGCCTATATTTGAACCTTCTTAATGATATGGAGTGATTGAGGTCATAGGGTTTCCAGAGGAAACTGGTCTTTAGGCCAAGGCATTCTAGCTTTCTGTCAGCTTCTTTCCAGCCTTCCTCCCTTTTGTTCAAAACAAGGTGGCCCAATTGGTTTTTCACTTTGAGCTGTGCCTTCTTGCCCTTGCCTGAGAAGTGTATCATATCAGCATTCCCAAATTGCCTGAAGTATTCAAGGGCAAATAGTCTCATGGGCACATACTTGGGCAGTCTGTATGGGGGTAACTCACAACCATATATTCGGATAACGGTGTAGTTTTGGTAAAAATACCAATCCCCAATGCTTTACACTTTGGACAGCTGAAGGATTCTCTGCATCTCATCTGTCAGTCTTGGAGGAGGCGAGTTCAGGAATAGAAACATGGCTGGGTGCATGAAGAGGTCTATAAACTCATAGTAAGTGTATGGAGAATAGGCTCTGCAGTGAAAAACTGAGCTCCAGTACACTACAGACCTTGGATTACCTTGTGCATCCACTCTTTTGACAATGAAGGAGAATTTCTCATGCTGATAGTATACAATTAAGTGGTAGATGTAGGAGGTGTATCTGAACACCTTTTCTCTTGACAGGTTCATAAACTGCTCATGCATCTTGTCTGATATGTAGGTGGCATAGTCATAGCAGATTGGAGTTTTGCCAGGGGAAAACATAAGCATCATCACCAATACAGTTTCATCAATATACTCAACTGATTTATAACCCAGGATGGAACTGATCATATCTGCAAGGTCTATGCCCAATTGGTTGAGGTAACGAGAAAAAATAGGAGGGTATTGCATAGTATCAGAGTTAATAAACAGTTGGTTCAGCTTTGTGATCTGAGCATCTATCAACATTCTAGCTCCTTGGTTTATTAGATCCAACAAGGACAGGGGAACCAATTTCTTTTCAGTCTTAAACTGCAGCATCTCTCTGATGGCCTCAGGGGTGATGTAGAATACAACTAAGCCTGAAGGGTCAATAACAGTTCTCTGAGTGGGATCATAACACACAGCACACAGGTGAATTAGGTCAGGGAATTGGTTGACCTGAGGAAGCTTGAAGATGGGGAGGAAGGAGTCCCAAATACCCAGTATATCTGTTCCATTTACATGCTTGGCCTGTAATTCATTTAGCAGGTGGAGGTGGAACTTGTTGTGTGTTAGGTAGTCTTCTGAGATTTGATAATCTAAGTATGCTAAATCCTGCCACTCCAATTCTCTCTAAGGGGCATTCAAAGGGGCGACATTGAGGGCCACAGGTGCAACTGGAGTCTCCATGGTTACTTAAGAACTCTGTTTTGTATGTGAACTGATGTTACTAGGTTGAGTAACAGAAAAAGTATTGCTTGGAAAAAGAAGTGAATTGAGAAAGAGAGGACGATAGGGTAAACTTGCAGCAATTGAAATACTGCACACAGTCACTTGAGGAGGCGAATACTTGTCTTTAACAGACCTTTCTCAATAGGTGTAAGTTCTGGGTTTCCTATTCACGACTGCGCGAACAAAATGTAGGTTTCAATGAAAGTTTTGTTTAAACAGGCTCAGCTAGTGAAATTCGACGGCTCAATTTTGAACGGGAACTGGGTGCAGGGAATTTTGCCAATGAATTATGCGTTTTTCAGTGTCTTAAGTGAGTTCTCAGCTATTGCAGACAAAACCAGGCTCAAAGAAGTTTCGCAGGGATAAATACCTAATAAACTCGACGGTCCGGGTCAAAATGCAGGTTGGTAGGCGCGCCGAAGGTCTCCAGGTCGATTTGAGCAGGTTGGTGCAATTTTGGACGTAAAATGCATGCAGAATGTGCAACAACAGTTTTTGTAAAAAAATGCAAAAAACACGAAAAATTGGCAAAAATATGGATTTTTGGGACATTCGCGCCTTTTTCGGATGATGTCAGCATGACGTCACCAGGTGACGCGGCGGCTTATGAGTGGTCCACGGGTGTGGTGAGGTGGCGGACAAGTGGAGCAATGACGAATGGGGCGCGCGGACGCGGCGATGATGCAGGCAGTGATGCAGCGATGATGCTGGCAGGCGGATTGGTGGAAAACCGGAAACCACAGCGGTATCATATCACACCACTTGTGATACGGAAGAGAATCTGTCAGAGGGGGCTCCGATACACTGTGGGGGCGACGCATGGCCGAGGCCTGACGTGAGCCTCTAACAGATATCGGATGATAACTTTCGGACATCGGGGCTGGTCCGATATCCATGTCAACCGTCGGATGAAAAGTGCCCGATCGGACGGTCGACGGGCCGATGAACTGTGCGGATGATACGGCGTCGGGCAGGCATTAAAATATTATTTTCCATGGTATTTGTGCCCGGCGGGACCCGTTAGAAATATTTGCGGATTGCATGGTTTTGTAATGTATTTTTATAAAGGCGCGCTAATCACAAAAACTTAGGAAAAGTGGGTTTTTTCATGAAATTTCTTTGCAACATCGTGCACACCTCAAAACTTTGGATAAATGGATTTTTTCCAAGGTTTCTTAGGAAAATTGAAGGGTTGACTAGGTAGATGGGTTCTGAAGGAGACCAAGGGGTAAGGTTTGTGTTCTTAAACTAATCAGATGTCAATTTAATTCCCTAGTAGTGAATCATATGGCTATAATGCCAAGGGGGGGAATATTTATAGAATGTTTGGGGTTTATTACACCATGGTGGTTATATAGTTTAGGGAAAGGGTGACATAGGGAGTTAGATATTATGAAGTTAAGGGTTAATATGGAGGGAGAGGTTGAATGAGGAGTGAATATCAACTAAGTTTATTTTGAAAACAACTTAGTTTAGGAAGTAGAATCAAATGAAAAGAATTTTTCACAAAAATGTGGCTCTTAAAGGAAACGAGGACCATAAAATCCTTGAATTCTTTCATAACCACAACTAGAGAAGGGATGTTAGTAATGAGTGACAAATAAGGAAAAAAAGGGGAGTTAGACATGCTCCATTGTGTTGCTTTCCTTGTATTGACCACAGCAAGATTCAGTTTGAAAGGAACACCCCTTCTGCAACCCAACTACCTACCCATCTACTTGCTAGCATTTTTTTGTTTCTTCTGGAGGGTGCACTTGGACTTGCAGACCCTTATGTGCCTTTTCTTTTTCCACTGGCTTTTTTCTTTTGATTGCCTATCTAATACTACCCTTATTGCTTCCAAGGCTCCAGGTTAAGCAGTTGGGAAACTTAGCTTCTCTGCCTAACTAATTGGTCTTGCCAAGATTAAACAGTTTGGACAGACTTCTTTCTCTATTCTACAACAGAAAATTGAAACATGGCATGATCCAGATTAGACTATTGGACCATCCATCAAAATTTAATAAACATGAAGGCATGTACACACCTTGCCTTGCCTTGGAAATATGTGATCTTTGTATCAGCAAAGCAGAGCATATTTGACATTTGAATTTGCCAATCATGAAATATGAAACCTATTGGTATAGGTATCCAACAGATACCACACTCAAAACATTCAAAAGCCTCAACAAGTCGATAATGGTTCCACTAAAGCTGCCCTAAATTTAGTATGATATAATCCTTAGATAACCAACTGCAGACATATCGTTGGTTAATTTACGTTGTTTGAATTTTATTGAGTTTGAGTCTTATCATGAAACTACTAGAAGCGTACTAGCATGGGTGAGTTGATTATCTTGATAACAATGTTATGGTTTGATCTGGTCGTTGAAATGAACTTATAGTTAATGCTCAAAATTTCACATTCCTTTCATTTTTTTATTTTCACATATAACAAATATCTTTATGTTATAGCCTCTAGCTACATATATACAATAACTGCCACTCAAAAGTTAGATGAGATCATTTTGAAGCTTGAGCTTACTCAAATTACCTTTGTTTGAGTTGAAAAAGTTAATAGATCTCATTATATTGTCTATTACAGAGCATGAATCCAATTTAGCTTTGTTTCAATTAAAAATGTAATTAGATATTGCTATATCATCTTTTGTAGAGAATGAATTCAATTTCTCAGAGTCCATTTGCCTGACGTATAGAAAAGATACTTTAATTCATTAAACTTACTTTTCATATTCTGTTTGCTGATTGTGATTCTGCAAGCCACATCTGCATTGGAAAAGGGGCAAATTTAATGAAGTGTGGATGGAGAGGGAAGCTTAAGTTCTGTCGTTTCAAACATTCTAAGGTATGTAGTAAAATTTTAAAAAACATCTCCACAGTATGTTGTGCATTAACTTTTTCTTTTGCTAATGGATTATTTATGTGATCTCCCCTCTCTCAAAAAAAACCAAAGTCCAGACATACATGGTCTTTTGCGATATGTGGACAATGGATAGATTTAGGCTAGCCATTTATCTATAAATTTACACTATAGTAGATTAGGCATTTACAGTTGAATATTTCCTTGCCACTAAATTAGAGTCGCAAAGTGAGACTCCTATTTGTCAAGCGTATACCTCAATTTTAAATCAATCTATTCTTGAATTTGTATAGACCTTCCATGGGAGGGAAAAGAGTGATCACTACCATTTCTTAGTCTTTCTCGGACCAGGTAAAGATTCCAAATGTGTATAAATTAGTGGCTCCTTGGAGAATCCTAAGAGTGGTGCTATTGTAGCAATAAGAAATTCATTTATTTTGAGTTCTTCATTAGTGCATTGATAGTATATTGTTTATTCCATACAATAGTGTATGATCAAGTTATAATTAAGCCTGTCATAATATTTTGACTTACCATCTTTTAGAGGAAACTAGAATGTGTGTGAAGCTTGCACATCACAATTATATCATGTAGAGTTTACCTGGGACAAGTTTTCTGGATCTAAGTAGCAAGATACCTGTTGGAATTTAAGAGGCAACAATACTACAAAGTGGGATAGAGGTTTCACAACTAACCTAGATTTCGCATTATGGTTGGAGTCAGTTTGTTAATGGCAAGATGCTTGATACCCCAAATTCATTTTTATGATTGAGTGCAAGACTGACTCCTTTGACATATTCCTTGCTCAATTGTAAGTAAGTGATGGGTTTTCTTAGAAGTTCTTCACATCTATAGACTTTACCAAAGTTTTTCTTGAGTCTTTGGAGGTGGTTAGCTTTTCAAAGCACACATGTACAAGAAGACAAGAAATAATATGCCAAACTAATTTGAGTTTATCTCCCTATGAATAGGATGTTCCCATTCATAAACATAACAACTCACTCTATTTCTTTCTAGTGAACAACTTTGGGTCTTGCCATGAATCGTGAGACACTTCCAACCCCATAACTATAAATTTCTTATTTAAATCTATACCCACTAGATTATAATCTACACAAGGAGAACTCCATTCTTGTTTTAAAAGAACTTGCAATTGAATTATACCATGCTATTTAACCTTTTTCTGTATTTATTCACATCCTTGGCCTTTGAAATAAAGATGCAATAGACTACCTTGCATTTTGTATACTAACACTCCTAGAAAATAATAAAGTATGTCCAAATATATCATTCCAAATGGTTTATGTAGCTCACCTTTTGCTTTTTCAATTATTGAAGTTGTTACCTATATTGATGATATCTTCTCCAACCAATACCATAGTGACAATATAAGTTAGAGTTTTATCTGTGTTGCTCTGAAGGTGTTTCTCCTTCAGTAGAGCAATAATACACCGCAGTTTCCATTTAGGGGGGAAGTGTACCCAGTAGCAACCTTGGCCTGTGTTCAGTTGGGTTAAAAGCACATTAGACTCTATCTGTTGTTTTGAAGGTGTTTCTCCTTCAATAGCACTTCATCTTAGTAGATCCTTTCAGTCTGTACCTTCAATAAATGCATGCAGCCTTGGGATACATGCTATAGATTATAGTTTTCCTATGAGGGTGTAGCAGCTATGAAAGAAGTGCATCAATTTTAGGAATTTTGTGGTTTTTGTATGAAAACATGCTTATTTATTGTTTCCCAAAATTAGATAGAGCCATATTTATTATGCTTTTATAGTTTGACTTAGATGCTCACTTTTCTTAATTTACGTGTTTTTCTTACTTTTTTTTTTCAAAATATATAACCTTCTCTATTGTGCACTTTTCTTAAAGATAAATTTTTGAGTACGGGACACACTTTTAGGTAGGAAGTACTCTATTATAAGAAGATTTTTCCATGCAGGTTAGGTGCTTTATCCAAGAATCCCAACAATGGTGCCATTGTTACAAAAATAAATTCGTTTATTTTGAGTTCTTAATTAGTGCATTGATAGTATATTGTTTATTCTATTCAATACCTCAATAGTGTATGATCAATTTATAGTTGAGCTTGTCATAATATTTTGAGTTACCCTCTTTTAGAGGGAAACTAGAGCACGTGTCAAGCTTTCACGTCACAACTGTATCATGCAGAGTTTACTTCGCATGGATTTTATCGATCTAAGCATCCAGATACCTGTTGGAATTCAAGAGGCAAAACTACTACAAAGTGGGAAAGAGGTTTCGCAGTTAACCTGCCTTTCACATTATGGTTTGTGTCAGTTTGTTTGCAAGATGGTGGACACCCCAACTTCCTTCAACATAATCCTCACTCAATTGTCATTAAGCGATGGGTTTTCTTAGAAGTGCTTCACATCTATAAACTTTACCAGAGCTATTATTGAGTCTTTGGATGAGGTTATCTTTTCAAAGAACAGATGTAAAATAAGATGAGAAATAATATGCCCAACTAATTTGAAGTTATCTTCCTGTAAATAGGGTGTTCCCTTCCATAAACCTGATGACTTGCTCTGCTTATTTTTAGTGAACAAATTTGGGAATTTTCATGAATTGTGAGACAATTCTAATCCCATAACTATTAATATCTTATTTAAAGTTATACCGTCTAGATTAGAACCCACACAAAGAGCATTCCATTCATGTTTCAAAAGAACCTGCAATCGACTTATACCATGCTATTTAATATCTTATGTATTTCTTCACATCCTTGGCCTATGACATAAACATGCAATGTGTACCTTGCATTTTCTATACTAACAGTCCTAAACAATAATAAAGTATGCCCATATCTTTCATTTCAAATGATCTATGCAGCTCACCTTTTGGGTTTTCAATTATCAAATTTGTTACCTATCCGTGTTGCACTAGAGGTGATTTTTCTTTAGTAACACTACAATACATTGTAGTTTCCATTCAGTGGAGAAGTCTACACATTAGCAGCCTTGGTCTGTGTGAAAATGGGTTGAATTCACCATAGACTTTATCTGTTGATTTGAAGGTGTTTCTCCTTCAATAGTACTTCATCTCAGCAAATCTTTTCAATCTACACCTTCAGCAAATGCATACAGCCTTGGGGTAGATGCTACAGATTCCACTTTTGTCATGAGGGTATAGCAATGATGAAAGAAGCACATCGATTTTAGGCATCTTATGGTCGTTGTATGGAAGCATGCTTGTCTAGTGTTTCCTAAACTTATATAAAGCCAGACTTAGATGCTCACTTTTCTTAATTTAGGTGTTTTTCTTAGTAATATTTTATGCACAGATTCATATTTAAGAAAAGTGCACAATAGAGAAGGGTTGTATATTTTGAGTAGGGGATGCTCTTCTAGGTAGGAGGTGCTCTATTATAAGGAGATTCTGTCATGCATGTTAGATGATTTATCCTAGACAAAGATCCAATTGCCTGCCTCCTTGACAAAGTCCCCGCCAAATAAGACGTCAATGGACAAAGTTCCAAGTCCCTAAATCTTCCAAAAACCCATTAGAGCCTAGCTATTTAGCCTAAAATCCTTTACATTCTAGTCATCTCTTGGTTGTGATTTCATAGAGAAATCACTCTCTAGTTTGGTAGGGCTAGCTACCAAACTAAAAGCTTGGTCTATGGTCACCTCTGTTGACCTTCCTCAGGGGTCACTATGGAGCAGTCTACTAGCTGCAGCACTGTCGTGGTCTTCCTCAAGGAACCTTGGATGTTAAGTTTGAGCATTGTGCCCTTTTTCATCACATTAATGCCAGCTCCTAGATCAATTAAGGTATGTGCGACCATTGTGCCATTGATGTGGACATCAACTACTAGGCTTCCAGGGTCCAGATATTTTGGACAAATTATCTACATCAAGATACGGTCAGACAATTGTCCTATGACATTGATGGTTGGGTCATCTCTCTTATGCCTTCCTGAATGCCTAAAGAACTTCTCTTTGATCAACCTATCGTAGATAGGCACATCTTTTATGGCTTGGAGAAGTGGTATCTTCACACATAAATGTTTTAATTCTCCTAGGAGTTCAGTATCTTCTGTGGTAGGCTGGATTGTCACAGATAATCTCTCAAGAAAGGGTGGGTTTGCTTGAGGTTCACATTCCTCTTTATCTTCCTCAACCTCCCTGGGTGGAGGCTGGCTATCTGGCAGAACTTTCCCAGATCATAAGTTAATTTCTTGAATATCCACAACATAAGTTGTGCATGATGGATCCCCATTATATAATTGCTGAGTCTATCTATTGTTCAGGCTTATATTTGGCTGCAAAAGCATTTGGGGTTGCCTTGGTAGAGCAGAAGGTAATAGTTGTGGTTGGGAAGGTGGTGGAGGTAGAATAATGGGAAGAGAGTTATAATGGGGCCTCCATCCCTGATGAGATGCTTTCCACTAAGGTTGCGGCTGAGCATAAGATTGAAATGAATGGGTGGCTGGTTGGGCATGGTGTTGAGATGTGAAGGACCAAAGAGGAGGTGTGGACTAGGAAGGATGAGCAAGGGGGCCCTGAGAAGGTATGGAGGTGACGTGGTTGGGGTTGTAGTGTGCCTGGGATGTGCCTTTCATCCCCTGCTGGTATGTTCTAGGTTCATGCGGCCTCCTTTGGTTTATGTAAAAGATCTATTTAGTGACTCCTTCGGACCCTTGGTATACAACCTTAAGTCTAAACAAGGAAGGGCACTTATCTATAGAATGATCTTCTTCATAGACTAAACAATCCTCCATAGAGCTCAATGGGCATGTATTCTGTTAGGCCCCTATACTAATAGTGTAGCCCCTTATTGTTATTAGTACAACCCACTTATTATATTGATGTACCCATGTAGTGCCCATATCCTTACTATTGTGCCCCATAGAAGCCCACTATTGTTATTATTGTGCCCTTACATTATTATTGTTATGTCGGCTCTGATTATGTTATGACCCCTTAGAATCCTATATATAGAAAGGAGGTCTTTTCATTTGTATCATCCAAGAATTGTTCATTTATGTAATATAAAGGAGCTTGCCCCCTCAAAGAGGCTACATTCTAAGGTGTTGATCTATCTTCTCTATATTTTTCTTGAGCTGGTTACATAAGATTTGGTATCAGAGATTTGGATTCTAGGGTTTCGCTGCTCCAAACAGGTCATCGTGGCATTTTTGCTATAACTTTTTTTCTACACATTTCAGAAGCGAGAAAAAACACCCGTTTGAGACGAAATCACACTAAACCTTGGGTCTGAATTTCAGAGCTTTCTGCTCTATATTTGCGGAGATATGATCCAAGGAAGTTCGTCTTTTTGCAGACTCTTGAATTACATTCCAAACAGGTGACCTGGGGAAAATCATCATAACTTTCTCTCTAAGCATTGGATTGAAAGTTTGTAAAAAGATACAGAAAGAGGACGGATTGTAGTTTGTTATATATATTTTTCAAAGCCAAAGGTCAAAATAAGGACACATGACATGTCATACAAGTTCGCTTTACTGAATTAGTCTATAATCAGGTCACTGTGGCAGATTTGGCATAACTCTTCACTGGACAATCCAATTGGGGTCAAACTAGTGGCATTAGAAAAAGGACACAGAGGGCTACCACAGGTCACAATTTTAGAACTTAAAGATCCGAAGGTACAAAGTTACAATCATTTCAAGATCGAGCTCCTAAAATCAAGAAAAAGCAAGATGAGGATGTTTGATGGGAAGGATCCAGTAAATTGGATACTTCAGATGGAGCAATATTTTGATCTATATGGTGTACCACTGTTACAAAAGGTATGTATTGCATCTTCATATTTAGAACTAGATCAATTTTTATGGTATGAAGGGCTTTGTTCTCGTAAACAACTTGTTACGTGGTCAACTTTCACGGAGGAAATGATAGCACATTATGAGGATACAAAGAGCAACACCTTCTTTAGAGCAACACCACAACAATTGGAAAGAGTAAAAGGGCTTTGTGACATATTGGAAAGCAAAATTATGGAAACCAGGAAGCATACCCTTCACAACTATAAAGACGGAAGTGTTGTTTCTCCTAGCTTTCCACAACCTACAAGGGTTACACCACAACAATTGGAAGAAAAAAGAGAAAAAGGGCTTTGTAACAATTGTGATAGCAAATGCACTAAAGGTCATAAGTGTGCTGAGAAGAAATTATTTTACATAGAATATGAAGAGGAGAAAGAAACGGATCAAGAACCATCAAAAGAAGAGGATATACGCCATGACCCCACCCCAGAGAAAGAAGAAACGAATCAAACCATATCTTGTAAAGCATTGGCAAGAATTACCTCCTCAAACTCTCAAGATAGAAGGACATATGAAGAAGAAAAGTGTGCAAGAAGTGAAATATCACATCGAGAAAGAAGAAATGAATCCAACCATATCTTATAATTCATTGGTCAAAATTACCACTCCTCAAGCTATCAAGATAGATGGCCATATCAAAAAGAAAAATGTTCAAGAAGTGAAAGATCACATCGAGAGTCAAGAAATGAATCTGACCATATCTTGTAAAGGATTGGAAGAAATTACCACTCCTCAAACTCTAGAGATAGAAGGACATATCAAGAAGAAAAAGGTTCAAGCAGTGAAAGATCACATCGAGCATCAAAAACAAGTTCTCCAACTTTTAAAGGATAACACCACTTTGGTGCAAAGTCAAATGAAACAACAGGCAGATCAACATCGTAGTGAAAAATGTTTTGATGTAGGTGATTGGGTATTTTTACTACTACATCTCAAGCAAGCTATTTATGAGAAGGAAATGTTGGCAATACTACATGCCCTTAAAAAATGGTGACCATACCAAATGGGAAGACTCTTAAGGGATGAGGATGTGGAAGCATTGTTTTGTGCTATTTCTATTATCCAACTAGATTGGATAAATGAAGAAAGGGATGAATGGAAGAAGGACAAAGAAGTATGCCCACTTATTCAAAAGTTGCAGAAGATCCCAATTCAAACAATATTGCCAGAAATTGAAGAGGAAGGAAAAATCATATTGGAACCTGGAGCAGTCATAGAAACAAGAACCCGACAACGATGAAATCGATCAATTTCAGATTATCTCATCAGGAGGAAGAATTTACTAGCTGAATAATCCACATGGGAGGACAATAATTTTATACAGAAGCATCAAGAACTACTCAAGCATTGAGGACAACGCTTTTTGGAGGAGAGGGTCATGTTAGGCCCCTATACTACTAGTGTAACCCCTTATTGTTATTAGTACAACCCACTTATTATATTGATGTACCCATATAGTGCCCATATTGTTACTATTGTGCCTCGTAGAAGCCCACTATTGCTAATATTGTGCCCTTACATTATTATTGTCTTGTCAGCTCTGATTATGTTATGACCACTTAGACTCCTATATATAGAAAGGACGTCTTTTCATTTGTATCATCCAAGAATTGTTCATTTATGTAATGTAAAGGATGTTTCCCCCTCGAAGAGGCTGAATTCTAAGGCGTTGACTTATCTTTTCTATATTTTTCTTGAGTTGGTTACATAACACATTCCTAGGATGCCTCCTGGTGCATCTAGGGCAAAAAATGGCCAAAGACCTCTCTGCATCCTCTTGTTTTCTTTTGATATGTAAGCTATCCATTTGCATGGAAAGAGTCTACAACATCTCACTCTTCAAGTCTTCCAGCATGTTTCCAATTTGACCTTTAATGGATGAATTGGAAGAAGAGGTACTGGCTATGGGTTGACCCCCCTACCTTTCTTTCTAGCTACTCTAGAATGGTTTCTAAAAACAATCTTTATGTCCTCATAGGATAGTAGGTAGTTGTCTCCCCCAACCATTTGATGGAGAATGTCTAAAAGGTTTTCATGGACCTGTGAGCAGGACCAACTTCAGAGACTCAGGGTTAAGTGTAGACTCGACCCTTTTATAACTAAGCTAGAACCTCTCTTCATAGTCTTCGAGGGACTCATCACTTCCTATGGTCATTCGGAAGATTTCTTCTTTAGTATATTTTGACCTACAATAGTCTCGATACTTGTTGTTAAAGGCTTGTGACATCTAAGCCCAAGCTGTGATGCTATTGCTAGGTAATCCCATGAACCAACATATTGCTGCATCCTTGAGAGTAGAAGGGAATAATTTCAACTTTTTCTCCTCTTTTGCATAGTCATAAGTTCAACAGGTGACATCAAACTCAAACAAGAAGGTGTCAGATCTTATATAGTCAAGCCTTGGAAGTGAGGTATGGCTGAAGGAATTATATTCTTTAGTTTGGTGTCCCCACTGGTCTCTGGAATGGGGAAGGTACCCTCTATTCTCTCTCCATTTCCCCTAGAATTTCTGTTTTCAGACATTGGCTCCAAGGGAATGTTTTCTTCTTCTTCTTCTTCCCCTATAGGTTCTACAAATATGTCTGGCTATTCACCTAGGGGTTCTTCTTGATTGTAGTCACCGAAGAAGAGAGAAGGTTCGCTGTGTGAAGCAGTGGGGGTGTTGGGTAGAAATTTTCCTAAGTTATCTCTACACCTACGAGGCATGAAAGGAAATATTTTTGGTTGGTTTTTGTTTCTTTCTCCCCACACAGAAAGTACCTACAGAAACTGAAATTGTGATTGAACAAAAAAAATTGCAGCTAGCTGAAATGAACTTGCCGAATGGAAATTTGCATAATTGAAAAGGAAAGCAAGGAAATGCAAAACTGAAAGAAAAGAAATCACTAGTCTAATTTTGCCAAAATGAACTATTAGCAGAATGTTGAAATAGGAAATAGAAGAAAGCAGTAATTACATAATACTATGACGCTTCCCTGGAAACAATGCTAAAAAGTGGTGAGTGTTAGTATTGTAGAAAGAATGATGCAACTCCTAGGTTGCCATCTTTAATTTTATCAACCCTATAGTTCGTAACAAACTTGGAAGCGTCAGTGCTATATGCACAAGTACTAGTTCTCACTGTAGGTTGTCACTTGGTCAGCCAGCATGAGATCACTAGGAGATCAAGGAAACTTCTATAGATTTTAGAAGAAGCTCTATGTGTGATGAAAGGAAAGAAAAATTACTCTACAGATGCTATTCTAATTGTAGAAAGGAGAAAGACTGGAGTATAAAGCAAAACCTAGTAAACCCTAATTAACAAGCTAATTCTACTTTTGCCAAAAACACTATGAAAACCATGAAATAAATTCGATTATCTACTCAAAGAACTAAAAACATATAACCATGCTATTTTTGGAAGTAACTAAGCAAAAACCATATTTTTGGATTTTTATGTTATTTTATGTGAATTTAACATGCATCTAATTTATTGTGTGTGAGTGTGGCAGTGAACAGGTGGCGTTAGAGGGTAGTTTTAGAGCTTGTGAGGATCTAGGATGGTGTGGATGGGTCCTACGAGGTCTTAGGTGACCCTCTGGATGATTTTCCCACACTCAACCTTCAAAAGAAATCCTACAGTAAAAACTACAAGAGGACATAGGAAAACTACACAAGGAAAACAGGAAAACTATAGGAGGCCTATAGGAGGAGGCCAAGAACAATTTTCACCTTTTTGAGGTTGTGGGAGTGGGTGGAAAAGGTCAATGAAGCTTAGACTGAGGTGCTAGGGTGCCCAAGGTCTACTATGAATCACCAGGAGAGAAAGGTGATTGGGTTTGCTCAAGGAGACAGGAAGAAGTTTTATGAAAAATGAAGGAAACTAGGGAAGAATTGAGGTGAGGTTTGGGAGACCTGTAGGACATGGCTCAGATGGAGTGTGTTATTGCTGGTAATCTAGCCTACCATTGGAACAGATATGCTGCATAGAAACTGACAGTCAACCAAGAAAATCAAGCAACCAATGAAATGAGTGCATCCTAGGAAAAACAAAGTTTTGCATTAAGATGGCCTAAACTATGATGTATAGAAGGAAATGCTGGGAAATGTTGTAAGAAAGGAAAGCATGAAAAAGAACTATTGAAAATCGAGAAGTGAACATGATAAAGAAGGCCTACAACAAAGTGAAACTGGACTATCAACCTACTAAAGAGCTGCAAACACTAGAAGTCTTATGAATGAGGAAAATCTGTGTTTTTGGGGCAGCAAGAGAGCCTTTGCCTCAAATCACGTGTTATAGATATATTTTGGTACTGAAACCCCAATCACATATGTCCATAAACCAAGGGCTTCTAAGCCCCTAAAAGTTTTGTTTCATACCATAAAGGAACAAGGTCAGCTGATTACATCATTTCCCAGAAGTTCTCCCTGAAAATCTACTCAGAATTGGTCAAAACTGGACCATCTCACCTACTCCATGGTCAAGGTGTGATGCATCTCACCTATTACACATGGGAAGTATGATGCGTACTGAAAATCCCTTCTATAGGGTGCTATGGACAAGAGTGGACAAATGATAGAGGCAGTTTTCTAGGTGGAAACCCAGAGAATGTTCTAGAAATTGCTCATTTGACACTCGCCTCTCTAAATTCGCCCAAGGTGAGTAAGAGATCATGAAATCTCCAAGTGGAGCCAAAAAATATTAGAGAAATGACACAAATAAAAGTCCCAAAAGCTGACTCACCCCCTTACAAATATCTATATATGAATCCCTCATTCTAGAGATCTAGAGGCTGGAATTTTGTCTTTTGTAAGGAAGTGTTTTTGGTTTCTCTATGAAGCATTGTATTGTTGGGTGATCTAGCTTTTCATGAGGTGAAGAGGGCTTTCATGCTGGGAGGATGGCAATGGGTCAGACAGATCAGTTGTAATCCTCTCTTCTACTACTTCTATCAATAAATCTATTTGAGTTTTCCTCCATATTCTTGTATATTTTTGAATCTTGTATTGATATATGCATTTGTATGGTTAATATACATCTGATCTATATTGTTTATGGTTATAGATCTCTATGCTTTGATGGTATTATGCTGCTTTGACTCTATAGATGTTCTTTAAAGCGGGACAAGTGAGGGAAGAGTGGCAAAGCTCTGTCAAAGGAGGGAGGAAACAAGTAAGGATCCAAGCAAAAGACTGAGGTTGGTACTCTGTGCTTCTCTCTCATCTATCTCTCCTAAAGGGAGACACAAGTAACTTTAGTTTGTTTGCTTCTAAGATAGCTACCTATCTTACTCGGACTAGAAGCTCTGAACGGACACTATTTTTCCTGGTAACAAAATGGCGACTCCGTTGGGGAATGAATAGTTTGATTGTTAGTTATTGTTGTTTGCTTTATAAACTATAGACGGACCCTGAAGTAGCTAGCCTTCAAACTGCTTTTGCTATGTGACTGTAAAGTAGATCAATGTTGCTTCAGTCAATCTCTGGGTTAGTTTATGGACTAAACATCTGACTTGCAAACATTCTAAGTGCCTTGGTGGTAGCTCAAATAACCTCATTAGATCGGCCCCTATACTTTGTGTTTACTGCCTATCATAAGCTCATCCTAAGCCCCTGAACTTAGCTACAAACTGTGAGCAAAAACAAAGCTCAGTCTCATCCCTAGACCATCGCACTGTCTCTGATTGGCAACCTGGACGCATCGCACCTCCCATGTGTTGCAGGTGAGATGCATCCCTATTTCCCTGTGTTACAGGTGTGATGATTGAGTGAGATTGTTTCTACCTCTAGATTTTGGTTTTCTCTTCATTGTCTTCAGATTTATTCAATAGTTTTGATGTCTATGATTAGTATATCACTGTTGAAACTCTCTTCCTTTGCATTATTTAGCCTCCATCAATAAATAATTGCAAATGTTTTTATGTATTTTTCATCATTTATATTTCTCCTTTGCAAACAATTGCTTAATTGAACTATCATATTTTGATTGAAAGTGTCGCAAGTGTCGTTTTTAGTCAAAGAAAAGTGTGTCCTAAAGTCTTCCTCTTGTAGATAGTCGATTACACTTTTGCCATTGTATTTGATTTGGATTATCAATTCTTTGAATTGTCAAAAGCTATTTTCAAGTTGAAATTGAAAGTTTCATCTCAGTATTCCTTTCGTTTTGAACAAGAAATTTCTAAAGTATCGCTTTGAGGAAAGATAGTTCAGATCTGTATTTGGTTTTCTTTTTGTCATTCTCATATTAAGGAAACCAAATACATCCATAAGGATTTGCATTTAGACTGCATGTGGAAATTGATTTAGGACAGTGCATCTTAGTGTGTGCTCTCTGCTCTATGTTGAAAGAATTTTACTTCTCTTCCCTTAGTAGTTAGGATTTTCATTGCAAAAAGAAAGTAAATGACTATTTATCATCTTAGATTGCATATTTAGGAATTGTATATCTACATCATGTGGTTAACCTTAAAGGAAAACTTCTTAAGAAATATCAACTGTAAAGTAAACCTCAATGAACATAAAAATGCTTTGGAACCTAATGCACAACATCTAGAAGTCTAGGCTAAAGACATATTCTGGTGTTGTAAAGCCTGGTAACTATCATTTTCATTGTAGGTTGGGTGATTCCTTCTCTTTGATACGACAAGTGCCAGTACGGACTTGTGCTCCCATATACCGTTGAGTATATATTGGGAGACCACAATAGGCTATATCCTTTATCCTTAGGAAGCTGTGTCTGCCGCCCTATCGATGCAAAATGTATCAAACACAAACATTGGGAAATTGACTAACGTACGTAAAAGGTATTCTACTTTTTGGATTGGTTGGTACCCTCTTCTTGATCACCACATAGTCACTTCGTCCTTTTTAAGACTCCTAAAATAAAAAGGTCCATCTGGCAATTTCACTCAGGCTCATTAAAAATCGAAGGCAACTAGAGTCATCTTTAGCTTTTTCTCGACTCTTTAAAATTGAAAAAGCAAGTTGTGTCAAAGCATGATAAAATTCATTTAATTCGGAATAACATTATCCCCTTTTTTATTTTGAGTTGATCAAGTAATCCGTAATCGTGGAACAAAGTCAGTCAAAACCCGGTCATTCACAGAGACTAACGAGTCAACCATCTTTGACTCTAGAAACGAAACCATTTTGGGCCAAGCGATCTCCTCCAACTGAGTGAAAGTCTCCTGGTTTATTTGAAACTTGTGTTTCAACATCCTCAGAGACTCCAGTTACTCCAACTATTTCTAGTATCCCTGCCTCTATAGAAGAAGTTTCGTAGTTACAAGAGGACATTAGAACTGATCCTAGTGTAATAGTAAACATTTCTATTTCTAAACCAGCTCCATGTACGGCTGATTCGGAAGGTGTCACCCCTCCAGTATCTGTCACTACAGAGTCTTTACCTTCTTCGGCACGAAAAATATTTTACAGACCTGACGGTCTACCTCTTCGACCTAGATTGATTGTTGTAGAAGAGATTGTGGAGGATCTTCCATCTAGTACTCCATTGCATTTTGAAACTAGGATCCACCTATATCCTTCTACTACAAAAGTTAGTCACCCTTCATCACAAGTTCCTGTAGAATCACTAGGAAATCTTTTGGATAGACTCGATATGTCTGAACAACCATCAACATCTAGGATTGTGTCATCTGATACAGTAGCAACAAAACCTCCTACCACCACTCCAACAATGTTCGCTAATGTACCATCTGTCCCAACTAGTTTTCAACCTCTAGATGGAGTACACCCAGGGACTGTTTCGATAGTATGGTCTGTTCCTATTTGTTCATCCAAAACCTTATCTGGAATTTCTTATGTTGAGTCTCAGCAAATTGATCCTTCACAACAGTATCAATTTGGGCAGTCCAATCTCCAAAGGCTAATTTTCCCTTTGAACACTGGATTGTCACCATATGGGGGGCAGTATGCCTTTTCATTGTTCCCTCTAGAAGAACAACCATATTAGAGTTCGCAACAAAATTCGGATCAAACTGGTATCGCATCCAATGGTTGGGTACCAATATTGCCTCAACAGCCGAGAGTTGTATATTCAATGCAACAAAATCAACCTGTGTCAAACACTCCAACTACACTAGCTATTGTGACGATGTTGCAAGTACAAGCACTACCTGTTGTATGTCAACCTCTGGTCTCTTAGGTCATAATACAACAGCTTCTTGTCTCCACGACTCAATCACAACTGCCGATTAGTGGCTCGTTAACTAAAGTGACTCAGGCTCAAACGGGTACTATAACCCCTCATCTTGGTCAAACATCCAGTATTAGACAACAACAAATGGTCTTGCAGCCATGGCTAGTGTAATATCAACAACCACAATTCCAACAAGCTTACTGAGGACCTAAGAGACAAAGCTTTACAGGTAATTAGTAGTCATATATTCAAAACGATTACCAAGAAGCATATTATAATGGTTACGCCCATCAACCTTATCAAAGTTATCAGCATCAAATACATTATGCTGGTATGCAAAGACCCACGACTCAAGCGATCCCATCTTATCCTGTGTATGCTTCGCCAAACCTGAATCAACAGTTGCCTTTCATAGCAACTTTAGAATTACCAGATCTGAATCGGTTAACAAATGATCCAAATGCTTATGCCCCATGGTGGCTGGTGATTCCTCATAAACTTCCGTCAGATATTCCTAAATTCAATGGAAATTCGGGTGAAGATCTATCGAATAATGAGATGGCATTTAATCTGTGGTGTTCATCCAACACTCTCAATGATGATTCGATTAGGCTTCGCCTTTTTCAGTGAATGTTAACTGGTCCGGCAGCAAAATGGTACATCGAATTCCCTAGGGCTTCATTCGATAACTTTAGCACCCTCGCCACCACCTTTTTAACCCATTTTCAGTTACCAATAAGGTATGAAATGGGAACAGAGCTTCTTACCAATTTTAAGTAGATGACAACTACTCACATATCTGATCATATTCATGAGTGGCAACGTCATCGTAGAATGGTAAAGACATATGTTCCTGATCAGCTATTAGCTGAATGGTTTATTAAGCCATTGTTACCTTCTATTATAGAAGATTTGGCCAAGGGAGGAGTTGTCACTGAAGAGCAAGTCATTGCTCGTGCGCAATATCTAGATTGATCTATACTCAGTCTAGCATGCTCTATGACAAAATTCTTGATGCTCCTAGACTAGAATTTTCCATTCCTCCTCCTCCTAAATCGAACAGGGACTCTCATGCCAGCGACGACATGATTGGTACCTCCAGTACGTAAACTGTGAAGGCATCATCAGGTAAAGCCCTTACAGTTTCCAGTAAAAAAGCAAATGACAAACTTCTTGCCTCGGAGGCTAATGCCATGCCGACTGACAAAGGCAAAGAACCGAAGCAACCAGGGGACAAGAAGAAAAATAAAGGCAAAAAGAAGAAGCAGGATGATTCGTCTCCTAAAAAATCTTCTGAAAACCCTTTTGGGCAAAAGAAACCTAGTCATCCATGTTTTATATGCGATGAGGATCATTGGATGAGAGATTGTCCACATAAAGGTAATATTAAGAAGTTCTTTAAGTTTTCAAAAACCTCAGCAGTATTGACTAATCCATTTCCAAATCGAGAAACCAATTTGGTTGCTAGTGACAATGCTTCACCATCCCAAGTGCTTACATTCTCCATTTCGAAACAGCAAAATGATGCTTTGATATCGACAAGGAAGAAAGATTACGAGAATCCACAGTTGTCGAACAACAAGGCTACAGAACAACCTAGTAGTTGGACAACAACTTCAACCAAAGTTGTGGCACCCATCATTCCTGAGCTAATGATAAAGCTTCCAAAGGGAGTCGTACACAAACGACATTTAATCCTCATGCCAGAGCAGCACAAAATTATAATATAGTAGAGGATCTGGCTCAATCGCCATCCGTTATGTCGACACTTGAAGTACTGCAAAATTGCCCCTCCAAAAAGCAGGCTCTATTATCAACAATAGGTGGGATTGACCCAGTGGATTCTAATCTTGTGGCCTTTAATCATAAAGGATATGAACCCTAGTTACCAGTTCAACTTGCTTTCCTCATCCAATTGAAAGCCCTCAACAAAACTATTCATCGAACAATTATTGATGAGGGGGCATCTACATGCATTATGTCAATGAGTTGCTAGAAAAATTTAGGCTCACCACCCTTATCGTGATTATCAACGATGTTAAAAGTACTCAATGGATGAACATACACGCCGTACGGGATCTTAAGTAACTTGCAAGTTGAACCGGGGGGCCAAGACAATAGAAATTGATGTCGAAGTTATCTATGGAAACATTGATTACAATATCCTACTGGGAAGGCCCTAGGTTTATGCTATGGCTATAGTTGGATCATACTTTAGAAAGATTGCATTTCCTTTTCAAGGAGGAATTACAATCGTTGAGCAACAAAACTTCCTCCCCAATAGTTCACAAGTTATAGTAAGCATTCCAATGATCCATGGAAGCTCTCAATTGCTTCAAAATATCGGAGTAGGCCTCCTAAAATACCCTACCTTAATGGGTACTTTTTCCCTACCACCTCCGAGTAATCTAGCAGAAGTGGGCATGGTGGAAACTTGCAACATGATATCCTCTATATCTATAAAGGTTCAGAAGATTTCTGGGCATGATGTTAGCATGGATCATTGCCAGGTATTGCCTCCAAGCCTAATAGAAATATTTTAGCAATCAATTTTCTTCGCCTGCGCAGCAAACCCAAATCAATGCTCATTGAGTGTTTGGATAGATAGGTCTAAGGAATATGGCACCTCTTCAGATCCTTGGTCGCATGTACATTCTACAGAAGAAGGAATCATTTTGTTCAAGAAGACAATCGAATCGAACATCCTGTCGATTATTTAAGTCAAAACTTAAATGATATAGAAAGAAAGTACTCCTATATTGAAAAGTTGGCTCTTACAACTGTTCAATCAGTATAGAGATTTCAACACTATATCCTCTTTCGCAAAACAACAATTTTGTCAAATTTCAACCCTATCACTTACATTCTATCACGTCAGTTACTTGGGGCCAAATATTCAAAATGGATATCTATTTTGCAAGAGTTTGATCTGGAATTCATAAAATCCAAATCAAAGAAATCTCTGGTTTTCGCAGAGTTACTATGAGACTTCCCATAGTCGTTCAATAATTCAACATCCAAAGCATCAATCATTGATGAATATTTGTTTCTAATATCGTCGAGCGATCTGTGGTATGGAGATATAATCATCTATCTCCAAACCCAAACATAGAGGCCTAATACCTCTCACTCAGAACAACGACGTACTCGATACCAAGTAAAATACTACATGATTGTCAGTGATACACTTTACCATTGCGGTACTGATACAGTTCTACGAAGGTGCCTCGCCGATGAGGAGGCCGAAAAAGTCCTGAATGATTGCCATTCAAGCACGTGTGGGGGGCATCAATTTGGTTACGCTACGATGCAAAATATTTTATGAGCAGGTTACTTCTAGCCAACAATGTTGAAATATTGAATAATCGCAGTTAGAAGTTGCCATGCTTGTCAGATCTTCGACCACAAAACCAGAATACCACCGTCAGCTCTACATCCAGTAGTTGTTGTTGGGCCATTTTCCAAATGGGGAATATATTTCATGACATGTAAACCCACATCAGCTGGGGTCATGGGTATATCATAGTCGCAGTTAACTAATGGGCCAAGGCGATGCCTACATTAAACAACACCGGTGAAATGGCTGCCCTTTTCTTTCTCAATCATGTAGTCTCTAGATTCAATGTTCCACAAACTATAGTCATAGATCATGGATGACATTTCCACAATCACATGAAGATTGAATTGGCTACCAAGTTAGGATTGTCCCATGATAGTTCTACTCCATATTATCCGCAAGCTAACAGACAAGTTGAGGTGATCAAGAAAGTCCTGAAGCACATGTTACAAGGGATTATTGGAGTCCATAAACGGAGTTCACTCCTAATATTGTACTCGGCCTTATGGACATATCTAACATCAGTAAGAAATGCAACTGGATTTACACCCTTTCAGTTGGTGTATGGCTTGGAAGTAGTCTTACTAGTTCAGTGCAAAATTTCATCTCTCAAGCTCGCAGTCGACCTTCTCGCTGGAACTTCAGAGGAAGAGGCTCATTTCTTGGAGTTAATCCAACTGGATGAAACCTGTCATGAAGAAACCTTGGCTAAATAAGGTCATAAGAAACGATTCAAGGCACAATTTGACAAGAATTTCAAGCCCCGTGTCTTCTCAGAAGGTGACCTGGTCTTACCTTGCGATTAGGAATCTGATAAATTGGGAGCAGGTAAGTTGTAGTCATTGTGGATGGGTCCCTACATTGTTAAGCATGTATTAGCAAAAGGAGCCTATGAGCTAGTATATTACGATGGGATTCCACTATCGCAACCCCGAAACGAGTTGTACCTTAAGCATTACTATGCTTGACTAAGTGTGGTAATCTCTTCATATGCTTTTGTTACATTTTTGTTTTCGTCAAGAGTGATCATTTTGATTAGGTAATCCACTTTTACATTTGTTGTAGATGTCAAAACTATTGGAATAATTTGTTAGATATGCCGATGGAGCTACTCGTAGTACCCGGAACCTATCTTCTACAGCCTGGGCCATTTTTGATCCAAGCGGCGACTTAGTGAGTTTCAGTGGGGTATGTATTGGTCGGTCAACGAACAACATCACTGAGTATAGTGCATTGATAGAACTTCTATATGATGCCATCACACATGGAATATGTCGACTTGTTGTCAGGCTAGACACACAACTCATCATCCTACAACTTACTGGCATCTATTCCGTTTGGAATCCAGCTTTCGATTGTAAGTTCCTAAGGGTCAATATTTTGGAAAGGTAGTTTGATTATATTCAATATCAACACATTTATAGAAACTTAAACACATTAACTGATTCATTAGCAAATTATGTGGTAGATAGACATTTGTTACAATTATAAAAGAAAAGCATTTCATCAACATTTGCATCGGGATCATATAACTTAACCAAAATAAAGCTCCGAAAATAAAAAATATATATAATTGCTTATAGTTTTTACAAAATATTTCATGTCCAAGACAAAATCGGTCATACGACCCAAAAAGTCAAAAATGTAGGAAAGCACCCTATACTAATGGTGTTGGTGATAACAAGTCACTACTTGTGCAATCATACGTAGGAGCCTAGTCCACTGACTCAACATGCCAGTAGTATCACATTGTAATCTCAGAGGTAACTCATCGGTCCTCACATCCAGAATGCCAAGGGTGAGGCCCTTGATCTGATCCTGCAATACTGCAAGGGTCTCGGCTACATCCAGATTGCGAAGGATAGCCCTCCCTACAGCCTCTCCTGCTGGAATAGCAGCTGCTACCCCCTGGCACACTGTCGGTCGTACCAGTCCAATATCTGCATGAATACATGGGTTTTATTAGTCTTGATAACATATAAAAAACAAAAGGAACATTATAAAAGCAATAAACAGAGATATGGTAAGAGATTTTTACCTATGACACCCCACTACTTGCCAGCCGACAACACCAAACCTGGGTCACCCCATAAATCCATCCTGGCATATGGATACTTAGCATAAACTATCTACTAACGGTTTAACCACTCAAAGAAGGCATTAGAGAATGAAATTTGCGATTGACCAGCATGTTTGGCCATAAGTTGAACCCATCTCTACATCTGTGGCTCTGTCGGTGATGGCAGTCCAAGTGAAATGTACTGTGGCTGCTCCAGTGGGATCTTCTCCAAGGTGAAAGTGGTCAGAATAGAACCATAACCAAAGTTCTTGGATCTTCCATTCTTCACCTTGGTAAGCTATTCTTTTATCACCGGAAGTACAACATCACACCAGTTGAATACCTTTGGTTCAAGGCATTCGAAGGCATACTACAGATAGGACCTATTGGCCAAGTGAAGAGCCACACTGCCAGCCAATCTAGCAAAGGTGAATAAGATAGTCCTCAAGGACTGGTCAGTGATGTCTCTAATGCTGATCTTGCCGTCCCTGCTCGGCTGAGATCCATCTCTAAAGTATCGGCAAATGTAATCCCTCACGAATTTGCCCCACATGGGCAGAACCTGATAGTGAGAGAGGGGCGCAACGCCTCGATAAACCAGTCAAGAAGTAGATATCCTCAATAGTCAAAGGGATAGATTTACCTCTAATCTGGAACACTTGGTTGGTAGGATCCCAGGGATCAAGAAGATATTGCAACAAGTTGATTTGTTGCCTCATGCTAGATATGCGGAAGAACATGAGCAAGCCACAATTTCGCAATGCAGTTACCATACCCGGATCATGTAAGGAAATCATATCCTCCTCTTCATGCTCACATTCATGCCATGTAATGACCATCTTTCTTTGATGAATCTCTAAAAAACAAAAAAGAGAAGAATTATGATCCTGATTTGGGCAAAAACATGAAAAAATTCCATAAAAAATGAGTGCATAAGCTTTCCTCCTTGCGCCCATCATACCCTAGCTATGTACTGGGTGGGATGCATACTAACTAACCAATGGCCAGCTTACTATGCATCTCACTTTTCAATGTGTACTAGGTGCGATGGGGGGAGAATGAAATGTTCAAAACCCAGAGGCTTGGAAAAGTAGGAAAACATGCTCAGAATCAGAAAAGGAAAGAATGCAATTGAAGAGCTCAGGGTTAGCTCCTACCTAGTCCAAATGGTGCCAAAAATTGTTCACAGAATCTCCTAGAATCAACTGATGAAAATCGAGGGGGAAAATAATCTTCAGGGCAACAACAATCCCAAATTTGAATGAAATGGTAAAATGAGAGGTAAAAACTACTTTTATGTTATTGTTCACATAATTCAAGTAAGGTATTTGTTTTTTAACTCATTCTTTAACCATGTATGTACATTTCTAATAAGTTTGATGGAGCAATTGAACAGGTAGTACGACCATCAAGAGAACATAGTGTTAATGGTGAATCGAACATCTTTGACTATTATCATGAGCAATGTTTCCGCAAAGTTCAAGCTCGTTAAAAAATAAACCTAGTTATGAGCATATGTTCCCCCAGAATTGAAGCTCATTAAAAAAATGAACCCACTTTCAGTAAATAACCTTTGTGATCGCATTGCTATCAGCTTTTGAGCCTTGGTAGTGTTCTTACCATCACCTCCACTTTTCAGCCGATCATTTGTTTCCACTTGATTGTTTATCCTTTTGAGGAATAGCTGCGACAAATGATTCTGTTAGCCACCTTCTTTACACTGCCATGATTGAAAAGTTCTGAACCTCACCTAGAACCAGCTGCTACCCGAAAATATCACTCGTTCCTCAAAGACAAGTCTCTTTTAAGCTCTTTTTAGACTTGTAATATATAAAAATATTGCCAAGTGATTGGCCTCTCTAGCTCACGAAAGTGATTGGAAGTTGCATCCCTCCTCTAGATTTTAATATTTTTGGACCTGGGGGATCATTACACAAAAATATCGAGCGCCTGTCTTTTCCGGCTCATTAAAATGATCGTAAAAGTCA
Organism: Pinus taeda; assembly: GCA_000404065.3. Classification (NCBI taxonomy): domain Eukaryota; kingdom Viridiplantae; phylum Streptophyta; class Pinopsida; order Pinales; family Pinaceae; genus Pinus; species Pinus taeda. The sequence goes on from APFE031290703.1 coordinate 225,152, forward strand.
TCCCTTTTGTATTATTTTATACTTTTCTAGACTTAAGGGATTATACTACAAAAAGGATTACTGGAGTTTCCTTTCCGTCTCTTTTTAGACTTTCTAAAATTGAAAAGCACTGAGTTATCTCTGTTGTTAAACTCGTTAAAACAATAGTGACAAACTCATCCATTATAGACAAGAGCAGGTTTCACTGTTGCTAGGCTCGCTAAAACATAGCGACAGGTTTGCCCGAAGGGAAAATTATAGAACAAGCATATTTTATCCTCCTCAAGCTTGACAAAAATAACGAGGTACTGGTCAAAAATGACTGGGGAAAAATTGGGAAGAAAACTTGAAGAAGTTTATTGCTAGCAGGTTGCTCTTGAACATGACACTTTCACTCCATCACAATGATTGAGTAGGGTTGGGTTATTCTGTTCACTCGTCATATCACCATTGGTCCTCCGTATCATCCATTTTTGGGGTTAATGCTACCAATCCATTTGAGTTTCACTGATATGTTCAAGAGAATTCGCTCAGAGAATTCACCAACCCAGTTTACGCCTCATCTACTACAATACCTTCACTCTCCCTCTTTTATGACCACCACCGTAAACCTTGTATCATCAGATTGTTTTCACCTCCACAAAATCATTTGCTCCATTCCATGTCATAGATGTGGGATTCATTAAGGCCCTCCTACGATGGGTCGCTTCTTGTTGACCTCAGCTCATTATCCAAGAAGTTGACTTAGGAACAACCCTTTCAGTACTTTGAAGCTTGCATGCCTCAATGGCAAGTTTCTCACTTCCAGCGACAGGTTTACATCAATGGACTTCAACTGAAAGGTTTTACATGGTGTTCAACATCGACTCATGTATTCACATGACGTAAATTGTACTGTAGTACCTTGAGGGTCATCATCATTATCAGTGATTCCTCTCGCACCTGTTAACAAATTACATCAGTGGCGGGTAATCAAGCAATGTCTTTCCATGTTCAACATCACAAAATCCTTTCACACGGATCGACTTGTACTTTGGGTGAAGATTGAACGAGTTTGAAGACCCCAAATCTAGTTTCATCCATCCGGGCTACAATATATTTAGGAAAAATAAAGACATCAAATGTACATCATAGCTACACAAATAATCATCCAAGCCAAGGGATGATGGCTCTACCAGAATCATCAGTCTACCACACAGACGGTTTTTTGTCATATGTACATGAAATATATTTATAAAGATGAGCATGGGAATGCCCGCCTCAGTTAGATAATGAAAATATTATGAGGATAATGTATTTTATTGTATCTTATTATAGGTCACCTTCCAGTTCGAAAAATCTCGGATCGTCATGATAAAGAATTTCACTCGACATCAGAAGATTTATGACCTCTTGCTTTAGGGGGCAACTATTATAGACATATTTTGGCACTACAACCCCAATCACATATTTCCATAAACCAAGGGCTTCTAAGCACCTAAAAGTGTTGTTTCATATCCTAAAGGAACAAGGTCAGCTGATTACATCATTTCCCAGAAGTTCTCCCAAAAAAACTGTTCAAAACCAGTCAAAACTAGACCATCTCACCTGCTCCATGGTCAGGTAGTGATGCATCTTACCTATTACACACGGGGGGTGTGATGCATACTGAAAATCTCTTTTATAGGGTGTGATGAGTGACAATAGACAAATGGCAGAGGCAATTTGCTAGGTGGAAACCCAGAGAATCTTCTAGAAACTGCTCATTTGACACTTGCCTCTCTGAATTCACCTAGGGATGAGTAAGAGATCATGAAATCTCTAAGTGGAACCAAGAAATATCAATAAATGACACTAATCAAAATCCCATAAGCTGACTTACCCCCCTGCAAATATCTATATATGGATACCTCATCCTAGAGATCCAGAGGTTGGAATTTTGTATTTTGTAAGGAAGTGTTGTTGGTTTCTCTATGAAACATTGTAGTGTTGGGTGATCTAGCTTGTCATGAGGTCAAGAGGGATTTCATGCTGGGAGGATGGCATTGGGTTAGACCTCTCGGTTGTAATCCTCTCTTCTATTACTTCTATCAATAAAGATATTTGAGTTTTCCTCCATATTCTTGTATATTTCTAAATCTTGTATTGATATATGCATTTGTATGGTTAATATACATTTGATCATATATTGTTTATGGTTATAGATCTCTATGCTTTGATGGTATTATGTTGCTTTGACTCTACAGGTGTTCTTTGAAGCGGGACAAGTGAGGGAAGAGTGGCGAAGCTTTGTCAAAGGAGGGAGGAAACAAACAAGGAGCCAAGAAAAAGACTAAGGTTGGTACTCTATGCTTCTCTCTCATCTATCTCTCATAAAGGAAGACATAAGTAACTTTAGTTTGTTTGTTTCTAAGATAGCTATCTGTGTTAGTGGGAATAGCAGATCTGAATGGACAATAGTTTTCCCAGTAACATCATGGTCCTAGAGGGAGAAAGAAAGTCCAAGGCACTGTTGCTAGCCTTTTGAATCTTCTTTGATCACTGCTTAATCTACTACAGAAAGCATAAATGGAAGCAAGCTCCTAAATCATCAAAAGAAACCTATTCTTATCCATAAGAGAAATACATCTAACAACAAATTAATCTTATTTGATTTGTGGAAAAACCTGTGAGCAGCTATGAAACCAACATTTCGGACTAGGTTGGTGAGTCCATCATCAGGGCAATGAGATTTGTATTTGAGAAGAGAGAGCGAATTTCAGAGCCTTATTAATAGTTATTGAATTTCTTCCTCTTTATTTTTGTTGGCTTACAAATGATTAATTTAACTAATAATAGTTTTATTTATTTACTTAAATAAGTATTAATTTAATTATTATTTGTTATTATTATTTATCTATCTGAATTTTTTTATTTACTTAATTTTTATTTTATTTGCATATCTATAATATATTTATAATATAATTATTATTGTTATATATAAATATATATATTGTTGTATTATTATATAAAATGTATATTATTAATATTAATAATTAATATTAATATATTATATTATTATTATATTAGTATTATTATATTATTATTATTTAGATAATTAATTAAATAATAATTATTTTATTTATTTAAATAAGTATTATTTTATTTGATTATTTATTGCATATTATATATGGTATATATAATATTTATTAATTTGTTTATTTATTAATATATAATCATATAATATATATATATATTTATAATTATATATAATATATTATATAATATTAAATGAATATGCGTAAATCTTTGATTAGTGCTTTTTTATTTTATTTAATAGGGGTTTCCACGTGTTACTTAACTTTAGACCATTATCTCTATTCATGTTATTGGAGGTTTTTTCGATTTCAATAGCTTCCTTCACCCTTTTTTTTAAATAATGGTCTTCTTTGTGAATTGATCTTGCTTGTTCCATGCAGATATAGTGTGAGGAAGAACATGCATGCTCAACTAGACCTGATTTTTCTGAACTATTTTTCGAAATATCATTAATATGTTCTTTTAACCTAATGCCAAATGATCTCCCTGTTTCACCTATATATATTTTGCCACATGAGCAAGGAACTGAGTATACTCCTTTGTGATTTTTTGGGTCTATTAGGTCCTTGGCAGAATCTAGCATGTTTTTGATGGTGTTTGGGGGTGTGAAGGCCACCATAATGTTATGCTTGTTGAGAATTCTGGCTATTTTGTCTGTGGTGCCTTTAATATAGGTAAGGAGATTCTAGGGTTTTCTAGAGTCTTTCTTTTTTGGTTTTTGGTTGTGGATTTTTTAACTATTTTTTGGATAACGTTTTTCTGACAGCCATTGTTTATAAAGACCTTGTAGAGATGGTTAAGTTCATCTTCTAAATGTTCAGGGTCAAATATTCTTGAAGCTCTGGTAGCTAGGGTTTTGATGACACCGACTTTTTGCTTCGGGTGGTGGTGGGAATTTGAGTAAAGGTATTTGTCAGTGTGAGTTTGCTTCATGAAGACCTGGTGGCTTAGCTTGCCATTTTTCTTGGTGAGGAGGACATCTAGGAAGGGGAGCTGGTTGTCTTTTTCAATCTCAATAGTGAATTTAATGTGTTCTGAGAGGCTGTTTAAGTGGGATAAGAATTCATTAAGTTTTTCTAATCCATGTCTCCATTTAGCAAAAATATCATCTACATATATTTTCCATTCATTAGGGGTGAAGGGGAAATATTTAAGGGCCATTTACTCAAAATGTTCCATATATAAATTGGCAATTAGAGGAGATAAAGGAGATCCCATGGCAACTCCATGAGTTTGCTCATAGATTTTACCTTTGAAACTGAAGTATGAAGATTTAAGGCAAATGCTTACTAGATCCACAGTTTCATGGTCTGTAATATTCTTCAAAACTTCTATGGCTTTATCTACAGGAATAATAGTGTAGAGAGAGACAACATCAAAGCTAACTAGGAGATCATTGTCGTTAATTTCGAGGTTTTTAATCCATTCTATGAAAGAAGCGGAATCTTGGATGTAAGAGGGAGAGTTACCTGATAGAGGTCTAAGCTTGTTAGCAAGGTATTTTGCTAAGTAGTAAGTGGGAGATCCTATGGTGTTCACAATGGGTCTGAGAGGAACTCCAGATTTATGGATTTTGGGAACACCATAAATTCTAGGGATGATGGTACTATTGGGTACTAACATGTTCTCAATAGTAGAGTCTAGAGAGGAATTTTTTATTTTCTTACTAACTAGGCGGAGTATTTTGTTGCTGGGGTCCTTGTTAAGAATTCTATAGCAACCACTTTTGTTAAGGTGTTCTTCCATCTTATTATCATAATCTTTCCTATCCATAATAACAATGGCATTTCCTTTGTCTGCTTTTAAAATTATGATGTCCTTGTTCTTCTTGATGTTTTTTAGGGCTATGGATTCTTCTTTGGAGATGTTGCTTGGAGGAGGTCTGGCATTTCTGAGAATTCTGGCAACGTCCTGTCTGATTTCTTCAGCAACATTTTGTTCTCTGTTTCTGATGATGACCTGAATATTACTTACGATATCATTCACAGGAATTTGTGTTGGCGATATAGCAAAATTGAGACCTTTTTCTAGCAGTGCTTTTAAGTTATCATCTAATGCCAGATTTGAGAGGTTGATAACTGTTGAGTTTTTAATCGATTTGTTGTTGTTGGTTGAAGAGTGGTTTGTTTCAACCTGTGAAGAGAAGGTGGTACGTTTCTTAACACTATGATTATTGCCGTTATTAGTAACCTGCGTGTTGGTGTGATGACTGATGCGAGCAGCGCTGTCTCCTTTATGCATTTTAATTATCCTTAACTGCATGGTTGTATCATTCATCTATGTGTCTTTGCTGGAAAGATCCTCATCTAACTGCGTATCTTTGTCTCTTTTAATCTGCATGTCTTTGCTGGAAAGAGCGCCATCTAACTTCGTGGGTATCTACGTGTCTTTGCTGGAAGGAGCGTTGCCTAACCTTAACTGCATATCTCTGTCTCTTTTAATCTGCGTGTCTTTGCTGGAAAGAGCACCATCTAACTTTGTGGGTATCTACGTGTCATTGCTGGAAAGAGCGTTGTCTTCTTCCTGCGTTTTAATTAACCTTAATTGCGTGGGTTTATCATTCATCTGTGTGTCAGAATCCACTCTGTCTCTTTTAATCTTTAACTGCGCGTGTGCTATCTGCATGTCAAGAGCATCTAACTGCATGGGTGTATCATTCATCTGGGTGTCTTTGCTGGAATCAACTCTATCTCTTTTAATCCTTAACTGTGTGGGTGTTATCTACATGTTGGAAAGAGCCTCTAACTGCGTATTGTCAACTTTGTCTCTTTTTTGCATACCATCTTCAGTAATTTTTCTTTTCTCTTCCGCTGTCTAGTCAAAGTTGTTCAACTGCGTTATGGTGCCATCGTATTCCTGGTCGATTCTTTGAGTCTGGGCTGCAAGACTGATGTTGAAGTTGCGGTTTCTTAGGTTTACAAGTTTTTTGGATTTCTTTGCTAAGTTGTAATAAAAAATCCTTTCAGCTTTGGCGAAGGTGAAGGCATTTAAGATTTGCTAGAGATCTTAGCTAAGAGCTGATGCTAGCTTGAGATGCAGGCTTAGAAGTTTTTTAGGCATTTTAATTAGTTGGACTCTGGTGAATTTGATTTCATGTTTGATGAGGGTTTACTGAGATTATTGAAGACCGAAATTTTTCGAACTCGTTTAAGGGGATGGTTACATATGGCGAAATTTAGAATGAGGTTTTCATGCCTACATTGTTTTCGAAATATGAGATTTGAAATACTTCTGGCTCTGGAAATTCTTATCTTCTCAAAATTTAGAGCATTGTTCATTATGTCCCTTCCATGGTGGGACTTAATGGTATTGAAGAGGGAATCCATACATGTTGCTCGAATTTTATTTGATTTGTGGAAAAACCTGTGAGCAGTTATGAAACCAACATTTCGGACTAGCTTGGTGAGTCCATCATCAGGGCAATGAGATTTGTATTTGAGAAGAGAGAGCGAATTTCAGAGCCTTATTAATGGTTATTGAATTTTTTTATTTTTTTTTGGTCGACTTGCAAATGATTAATTTAATTAATAATAATTTTATTTATTTACTTAAATAAGTATTAATTTAATTTATTATTGTTATTATTATTCATTTATCTGAATTTATTTATTTTACTTAATTTTTATTTATTTACATACATATATATATATATTATATATATATATATTAATTACTAATAATAATAAAAATATATTATTATTATTTGGATTAATTTAATTAATAATAATTATATTTATTTATTTAAATAAGTATTTATTTATATTTAATATTTTTATTATTATTTATTCATTTGGATTTATTTTATTTGATTATATATATATATATATATAATATAATATATTATATAATATAGATATAGATATATATGTTATTATTAATGTTTATATTTATTATTATTTATGTTTATTTATTTATATATATATATTATATTATATATTTAAATGAATGTGTGTAAATCTTTGATTAGTGCTTTTTTATTTTATTTAATAGGGGTTTCCATGTGTTACTTAACTTTAGACCGTCATCTCTATTCATGTTATTGGAGGTTTTTTTCGATTTCAATAGCTTCCTTCACCCTTCTTTTTAAATAATGGTCTTCTTTGTGAATTAATCTTGCTTGTTCCATGCAGATATAGTGTGAGGAAGAACATGCACGCTCAGCTAGACCTGTTTTTTCTGACCTATTTTTTGAAATATCATTAATATGTTCTTCTAACATAATGCCAAATAATCTCCCTGTTTCACCTATATATATTTTGCCACATGAGCAAGGAACTGAGTATACTCCTTTGTGATTTTTTGGGTCTATTAGGTCCTTGGCAGAATCTAGCATGTTTTTGATAGTGTTAGGGGGTGTCAAGGCCACCATAATGTTATACTTGGTGAGAATTCTGGCTATTTTGTCTCTGGTGCCTTTAATATAGGGTAAGGAGATTCTATGGTTTTCTAGAGTCTTTCTTTTTTGGTTATTGGTTGTGGATTCTTTAATTATTTTTTGGATAATGTTTTTCTGATAGCCATTGTTTATAAAGACCTTGTAGAGATGGTTAAATTCTTCTTCTAAATGTTCAGGGTCAGAGTCTCTTGAAGCTCTGGTAGACAGGGTTTTGATGACACCGACTTTTTGCTTCGGGTGGTGGTGGGAATTTGAGTGAAGGTATTTGTCAGTGTCAGTTTGCTTCCTAAAGACCCGGTGGCTTAGCTTGCCATTTTTCTTGGTGAGGAGGACATCTAGGAAGGGGAGCTAGTTGTCTTTTTCAATCTCAATAATGAATTTAATGTGTTCTAAGAGGCTGTTTAAGTGGGATAAGAATTCATTAAGTTTTTCTAAGCCATGTCTCCATTTAGCAAAAATATCATCTACATATCTTTTCCATTCATCAGGGGTGAAGGGGAAAGATTTAAGGGCCATTTGTTCAAAATGTTCCATATATAAATTAGCAATTAGAGGAGATAAAGTAGATCCCATGGCAACTCCATGAGTTTGCTCATAGATTTTACCTTTGAAACTGAAGTATGAATATTTAGGCCAAATGCTTACTAGATCCACAGTTTCATGGTCTATAATATTCTTCAAAAATTCTATGGCTTTATCTACAGGAATCATAGTGTAGAGAGAGACAATGTCAAAGCTCACTAGGAGATCATTGTCGTTAGTTTCAAGGTTTTTAATCCATTCTATGAAAGAGGCGGAATCTTTGATGTAAGAGGGAGAGTTACCTGATAGAGGTCTAAGCTTGTTAGCAAGGTATTTTGCTAAGCAGTAAGTGGGAGATCCCATGGTGTTCACAATGGGTCTGAGAGGAACTCCAGATTTATGGATTTTGGGATCACCATAAATTCTAGGGATGATGGTACTATTGAGTACTAACCTCTTCTTAATAGTAGAGTCCAGAGATGAGTTTTTTATTTTGTTACTAACTGGGTGGAGTATTTTGTTGCTGGGGTCCTTGTTAAGACACATACTATATATATACACATATGGAGTATGCAAATAAATAATCAAATAAAATAAATCCAAATGAATAAATAATAATAACAAATATTAAATAAAATAAATAGCTATTTAAGTAAATAAATTAAATTATTATTAATTAAATTATCCAAATAATAATAATAATATAATATAATAATAGTAATAATATATTCATATTATAATATACATATTTATATATAATAATATCAACATATATATAGTTTATATATAATAATATATTAATAATATATATATATATATATATATAATATATATATATATTATATATATATATGTAAATAAATAAAAATATTATTAATTAAATTAATCATTTGTAAGTCGACAAAAAAAGAAGAAGAAGAATTTCAATAACTATTAATGAGGCTCTGAAATTCGCTCTCTCTTCTCAAATACAAATCTCATTGCCCTGATGATGGACTCATCAAGCTAGTCCGAAATGTTGGCTTCATATCTGCTCACAGGTGTTTCCACAAATCAAATAAAATTCGAGCACCCTGTATGGACTCCCTCTTCAACAAATTAATCTACAAACTGAAGTAAAGCATACAAATACAAGTAAAGAGAAGCTTGGTTGCTTGGATTGTGCTCTAACCCAAGAGCTTCAGCCCTCTGAGCTAACTCAGTGCTAGCTCAAAAAGGATTCCATCTTGATTATCAAAAAATAGCAAGATTACATAAAACTGTCACAAAATAGTAAGCTCGAAATTTTAGTAGAGTTTACCCAAGCAAAAGAGGGTCCAACCCTAGTGAGTCCCTAGACCTCTCTACTTATACATCTAAAGCTACCAATAGCTTCCTTAAAATTAGGGAGGCTTGGCTCCCAAAACTGAAGATAACTATCAATCATCTTCCACTTGCGTGGTTGCCTTCCTAGTGCATGATTCGGCTGCTTGTACTCTAAGCTAAATGAAGGGGAATTCGAAGTGAGAAGCAAAACAATAGGGGGATTCCATCCTATAAGTCCTCTCCTCCATCTAATTTGAGTTATTGTTACAGTTTGACCATTAAATCCTTGACTTTGACCTTGAAATCCATCAATAATATGCATTAAATACTTGTTAGACCACATGGCATAACAACTAACTCAACTCACCCTAGAAGCATAAATATAATTAGAAAATCATACAATAAGCTAAGAGAATGGTTTATTTGACTAGGTTAGGAGGTAAAATGAGCCCATATAATTACCCAACTATAATGCTCATCAATTTGGGTTGTATGTTAGATTTGGCCACAAAAGGAATTGAAACAAGCAATAGTATATTGGTAAAGCATTCAGGAACAAGCCCATTGTGGTGCCTTGGTACCCAATAGTTTTCATTGATTTCCATGAGCATGATATGACCAATATGATGTCTTTGTGGTAGGGATATGCCTTGTTTTTGAACATTCTGATGCGAGGAAGCCTTGCCAAGGGATGGATCACCTGGGAAAGGGGATGTCAGGGAACTTGGAAGATGAGTGACTGCATGGAAGTGGGTGGCTAGATTTCTTGAGGGACTATGTAGTAGAGAAGGGAAGGTCGAGGAGTGAATTTGTTTTCATCATTAGAATTTCTAGATGGAATCAGATGCACATTGGAATTGCACCCTAGAATAATGAGTCAGTAATTGTTCACTGAGAGGACAAGTGATTAGGATTGTAGCGCTGGACATTGGATCTAATTTTGACTTTGGTAGTGGATTTTGGATTTCTTGGGAAGAACGTTAATCTTGGTAGTACTCTTGAGGGTGGAGGTGTGAGCCTCTAGATTCCCTTGTTGTAGATACAGGAATCATGTCCTTTTATTTCTTGGTTAGAGAAACTGTACATATGTGTATATCATTGTAGATACTGTATTGAGCTTGATTTATAAAGCTCCATAGAAAATATGATTATCTATTGGTTGAAGTAAATGTGCATAAGTATATGTGGTACTTATTGTAGATATCATAATGAGATGTTATATAAACCTCAAGTAAATGGTATGTTTGTCATGTTTGAATAGGATGTCATTGTAAAGGATACAATGAGCTTTTTTATAAATCTCCCTAGGTAGTATGTTTTGTTTTTAGCAATTTTCTAGTTTATAGGTGTCATTGAACATCGCAGAAGGTGTTCTACCATAGGAGAGGGTTCTGTAACAACCCTGGTAAAAAAATCATGTAAAAGAAAAATATAACACCAAGGTCATGAGACACGTATTCCAAGATGAATGTTAGGAAAAACATGCTAGTGGGTGTTTGTTTTGGTTATTATGGCTAAAGGAAATAGTAAAGGGTTTGAAAAGGCAAAGTGGCATTAATTACTATTTTTCTTATGAAAATAATGGAAATTAGGAGAAGAGGAAAGTGAAAGCTCATAGGTTGCATGTGAGGAGGAAAATGAAGGAAAATAATGGAAAATTGAAGAAATTAGATACCTCATTAATAAAAAAGGCTTCTGAGGATCAGTTCACAAGATTTTTGATAGTTTTTGGGTGGATTTCTCTCTACATTCTCTCTCTTTCTCGCACTTATACCATTCTTGGATCACTCTAGCATTGGATTAAGGAAAGAAAATGAAGGAAAAAGAAGGTAAAATGAAGCAAGGATCAAGCAATTTAGAGCTGGATCAAGTGGATACAATAGGATTACTTGAAGGTATCAAGTTGCATGTATGATTCCCTTGCTAGTTATGGAATGCATGGTACATGCATATGTGTATTTGGTTCTCTTATTATCATTGGCATGGGCTTTTCCAGGTGTGATAATGTTTTTTAGCCTTTTCTTGCCATTTTTAGATAGTTGTGGCATGACAGAGTTCTCTTTTTTTTATTGAGTTGGTTTTATGGATGGACTTGAAGCTGAGTTGGGTGGTCTCAAGATTATTCACAAGGCCTATGAATCTCAGGATCGGATACAAGGTAAGGCCTAGTTGTGAACACCTTGATTGAGCCTAGGAATCCCTTAACTGGTGAATGCCATGATACATGATAAATCTTACTGGTGAAAACCATTGATTAGGCCTAGGAATCCCTTGACCGGTAATTTCAGGATACATAGTAAATCCTAGACGATTGTTTCCTTCTAGGCCTATGAATCCCTCGTTTGGTAATGACACAATACATGGAAAAGTCGAGAGGTTGAGATAGAAAAATTCCTTACGATTTAGTTGGAGAGATACAGAGGCATCCATGCTTATTTAGGGCCTAGTGATTTTGTGGTGATTATAGTAAAGCCTAGTTCGAATGATGAGGGTTGAGGTGGTTTTTCCTTGGGAAGCCTCAATTGGTTTTGTTCTAAGTCCCACATTCATGTTTGGAATATGGCATGGGGGTGATTGAATGAAACAAATATTTGGTTCAGCAAATATATGGTCAGGTGGTAAGTGGAAGTCCCTAGCTTGGTTGGATTTTTGATATGATAATAAGATATCTTTCCTTCTTATGCTATATGTGTAAATATACTTGTTAATGCTTGTTTTTTTTATGGTTGTGTTATCCTTGTTATTATTTTGGTTACATGTTGGTTATAAGCATGGTTTATGATAGAGTTTGGTTATGGCTCTCACCATGTTTTTATTAGTAAATTAACGAATGATGAATCTCTGATATAATAGATGTTATTGTAGTTATGATGAGAAGGTACTGGACCTTATTAGTGATTTTCATATAAGTATGAGTCCCCTATACTCAGATTTGTTGTTATGGCCTATAGATTACATATTAGTGACATGTTTGATGAAATTCCTCGCATGGCTAGTATGGGTTAGGTCAATCAGTTATACCAATGATTCCATTAGTATCCTCATTCCATTTTTATTTATCATTTATGAGAGTTGCATGAATTTCTAGGCAATGGCCTAAGTTTTAGCCTTCAAAAGTGGCATAGAACCTGGGGTTGTCAACTCGAAACTCACTGACAAAGTCTACAGTCGTTTGCATGCCTTGCTGTGGGAGTGACTAGAAAGCCTTAGTCACATGCATGAATTTTCATGGGAGTGGTTGAGGGTTCAGATCAATGAAAGGTCAAGTTGTCTAAGGGGTTGGTGACCTGGAAGTTTTGGTTGTTTCCTGATGGTTTTGCAGCATGTGTGGAAGGTCAAAATGTTTTTGTCTTGTTAGTTCCACTTCCTTAACTGTAAATGGGGAGTTTAATCGCATCATAGAAAACTCTTATCCCATGCTTACCCTAAAGGACTGATTAACTTGGCTAAATTTTGGAGGAGGGTTTTGCATTGGAGATTACATATCTCAATGGAAAGATTCCTAACAATCAACAATGGGTTTACATCATTGGCTCCTGATTGGTCGAGTTCACTGGTTTCAAATTTCAACTCATCTATTCATAGTTAGTGGACTATATGAGGTTCATTTGGGTCCATTTTCCTCATTGGTGGATTCTCTCACATATGTAACTAGTTTACCTCATCGACTGGTAATCAGGCAGTTTCTACCATGTTCAACATTAGCTCATCGATTCACATGGTGTCGATTCATACCATCTTGATTATGTCAAAAACCCTAGGTTAAGGACATCTCACTCCCATATGGCATCCCTCCTAGATTGTGTTGGAGTTATGTATCATGTATGTACCTTGAGGGCTATCTTAGACACTTCTTTATCTATCATGTGACCATAGTCCTATTGATCTATACAATGAAATAGATTCACATTCTATTTTCTAGTGTCTATGCTCCATCTATTGAGTCACATGGATCCACTATGTATTTCTTCACTACCATGTTTAGAATTTCATGTCATGGATTCACAGTGCATTTTTGGGCCATATTTAGTATTTCTTTATGACAAACCGTTGGTATGACTTCCTCGAGGATGTTATCAACATAGATGAGACTTCATCATTTGGTGTCTTCAATTCCATATTCTTGGATTTGTCTCCTTCCTCCCATTTTGACCTCTAAGATTTATTGTAATGCATTCCAATCATCATTTTCCCTTTTGGCCTCATGCATTAGGGGTCTTCTGTTATTACGATATTTTCCACTCCATTATAGCAAGAGAAACACAAGTTTAACTTACCTTATTTGTTGGCCAAAGCAACCCCTTTTCACCTATTGGTTTACTTATGTGAGATTTATATCATGTTAAAAGAGTGAAATTACTTTATTAAGCAATTTCTCATAATTATTTTTCCACAATATTATAATTATGAGATAATGATTATTTCATAATTGAGAAAAGACTCATAATTGTGAAGAAAGTTTCTAGATTTTGTCATTCCCAAGGAGATCAACTTAACCCACTTCTGTATGAGTTGGATAGTGGTCCATTATTGTAGAAATTTCCTAACTTTTGAAGCCCCTAGGTGTGTATATACACTCTCCCAATGGATAGGGTAAACCTATATAATCTTGCCAAGAGGAAAAGAAGAAGGGGGGGGGGAGAATTATATTGAGGTGTTGCTCCCTTGACTAAAATATTGATAGACATACTTTGTTTTGAGCTCATATTTCTCAAGCGAGAGGGAGACTCTGGCAAATTTTGGGAAGAAATGTTATGCTTGAAGGTATAATTGTTCCATTTGATATGATTGATTAATAGAGATATATGTTCCTCCCCTTTTAGATCTGTACTTGCAGCTATTTGATCATGTTATGTTTATTACGTTGAATTGACAATATTCTATTAGAGATCACTTGTTGGCCTTGTTTATTTATGCTTGTGTGTAGGCTTAGATTGGTGGTATAAGAGCAGAATCTCCTAGTTTATGCGCAAGTATTCTACATCGAACTCAAGATCCTTCACCAATTTGCAAGGATAATAGGTTTTATTTCAAAACCTATAGAATTAGGGAATGCATGATTACTTGCTTATATGATCATATGGTTGAGGATTTTCCCTTGTATTAGTTAGGCATTTCTTTTTGATGTCTGGTAATTCTAATAGGGCATAGGATTATGCAGTAATACCTCCTTGCATGTAGATTTTATTGCAAGGATACGTCAAGGCCCTCCTTTGATAGATCTTCTCCTGTCCAATTTGGCTCATTGTCCTGGAGATTATCTAGGAACTAATAGTACCATGGAGCTTGGAGACCTCAGTGGTAGGCCTCCTCATGATTGATAGTGGGTTTATATCATTGGCTCCTGATTGATTGAGTTCATTGATTTTCGACATCAACTCATTTATTCAAACTTGATGGCTTGTACTAGGTACCTCGCGGCCCATTTTCCTCATTGGTGGATTCTCTCATGTCTGTTACTAGTTTTCCTTATTAGTTGGTAATTAGGTGATTTCTACCATGTTCAACCTAAACACATCTATTTTCATGATGTATATTCATACCATCAAGGTTATGTCGAAGACCCTGGGTTAGGGAAATCTCACTCTTATATGGCACACTTCCCAGGTTGTGTTGCAGTTATGTATCATTTATGTACTCCAAGGTATATCTTCAACACTTATCTATCTTTCATGTGTCCATAGTCTTATTTATGTTTACTATGACATAAATCCACATTATTTTTGTTGGTCGTTATGATCTATCTATTGAGACACATGGATCCATTGTGTATGCCTTCATGGCCATGTTCTAGCATTTCATGTCATGGATCCATATTATATTTTATGGCAGCCATGTTTAGTATCTTCTTATGAATAAGAATGGGAATGTCTGCCTTCAGGATGTTATCAATAGATTTAAGGCTTTAACAGTTGATTTCCTTTGATCCAACATCATAGTCTTTGCTCCTTCCTCCCTTTTTTAGCTTTGCATATTATTGTAATGCATTTTAGCCATCAATTTCTCTTCTAAGCTCATGAATTAGGGGGCATATGTTATAATCCTATTTTCCAGTCCATTATAGTGAGAGAAACCCAATATCATCTTACCTCAATTGTTTGGATAAAATGCATCCCATTTTCTTTTTTTCTTTTACTTATGTGACATTTATTCCATGATAAAAGGGTGGAATTATGTGATTGAGTTACTTCTCATAATTAATTTTCCAAACTATTATAATTATGAGATAATAATTTTTTCATAATTGAGAAAACAATCATAATTATGATAAAGGTTTCTAGAGTTTTCCATTCACATGCCATTTGACATCCTGGAGATTGTTGAAAAATGTGCAACAAGAAATACTAAATTTAGGAAGTGCTAAAAATATCTCTGCTAAAAATAGCATTTTTAAAAATAGCAGTTTGGCCAATGAGCATTTTGGCCACCTTGGGTGAGAGGTGAAACTGCTAAAAATCACATCTTCTAAAAATATCATTTTTGGGTCACTTCCTATTTTTAGCAGTCCCTGGTCTAACTATAGGAAGTAAAAACGAATTTGGTCTTACCAGCAGTTTAAAATATTAATTAATTAATCTCCATGAGTTAATTAGTTATGGAAAATTAAACTTGAAGTTTTTGTGAGATAATGCAATTATTTTCTCTCTTGATTTAGGAATTTATGCCTTGATTAAGGGAGATAAGATTCGGTTCTATATTGAGAGGATCAATTGACTTAGTTTATCTTAGTCAAGTCCAGTTAGATTAATTTAACAAATTGTTAACTTAATCAGATATAGTTTGTTGATGCTTGCATGCATGTGACAACTATTATTTTTGGATAACTAAGGATTCTCTCATGAATAACTAATGCACGGTAGTTCAGACAAAGACCCAGTTGAGATCAGATGAGGGACAATGTACTATCATATGCTAGGATATTTCTAGTAAGTATTCCTTTCATGAGGAAAGAATCTATTTTCTTCTTTGACTACGTAGTTGATCCTGAGGTGATAGTAGGTATAATCAGGCCAATTTACAACCTATATATTGAGGCCTAGGTAGTCCATGATTTTCATCTTTTAATTACAGAGAGAGGAGGATAGCTATTGAGCTGATTCTTTTTGTATGTTGTCGAGGATCTCCACTTGATTGATAATACTGTGTTGGGGCATTATGTTGGTGCTTTCCCCAGTGATACATTCTTTGTTATGTGTGATTGATTCCTTCTTATCAGTTATATGTGTTGATGCTTGATGTTGCTCATGGTTGATTAGCTTCCGCAAAGTTTATGGTAGATGTAGATCTAGTATTATGCTTTAGTACATTGCACATATCAGTTTGATCTGCAGGTGAAATTTCTACATTATATCAGTGAGCTAACTAATTTGTAGAGAAAATTCTATAGAGATGATTGTTCATGTTGCATATAAGGTTACATTGCTAGAATATATGCATACTCATAATGTGTTCAGTATTTAATTACTGAAAAGTTATGTTAAATACTAATCATTTAATTGAATGGAACATGATTTAGGTGGAGATTGAGAGAGACTTCTAGGTCTATTTGGTGGGATTTTTGGACAAGAAGGTTAATGTGATCCAAAATTGAGCCAACACCTTGTTAAAGGTAAAATTGAAACTTTTTTGTTCTTTGGATGCCACATGGGAGAATGAGAATGCTACAAGGGAAAAATACCATTACATTTTTTAGTAATTTTGTTTGTATATATGTGTATATGATGCATTAAGGACAATGGATAATTAAGAGGGAGGGTAATGTAACACCCATTAAATGATTGATATGTTTGATGTACATGTCATGTTTAGGATTGTGAGCCAAGGAATACATTGGGGGTTGGTGTATACATCTAGATATGTGTTTTAGGAACATCTTAATGTGTTTATATGTTTGACCTATCATGATTGAGCAAGAACTTGAACTACCATTATTCACCACTATAATTAGAGAGGATTCCATATTATCCTCTATTACACATGAAAAAGACCTGACCATGTGGAGAATATGAGGACGACTCTAGAAGGGTGGAATTGTTTGTCATGTTATGTGTTGAATTAGCCAAATTTCAATCTTACATGGATTTGGGGATATATTATAATTTCTCAACTAGAGAAAAATGGGTTCCATTCTATTCAAGTGCATTTTTTCTATAGTACAGTAGAGTAGCTAAGATTCAATAAAAGGAAAGGAGAATAAACATTGTTTATGTTCTATAGAAATCCATGGTCCATGGGTCTTAGGTACCTCCATAAAGTGTGCAATATTTCTGTATTTACATAACTTCCATGTAGATAGAAGAGAGTGCATTAGCCTCACCTTCCAACTATGTTTTCTATTGAAATGGTTTCCTAGATCATATCTTGGTGTTCATTGTGATTTGTGTGTCTTTGTGTTTGATTGTTCTCTAATTTTAATTCTATGTATTGCATACATAAGTATAAAACAAATAATTAATAAATCCATAAACCTAGGGAGAAATCATAGGGCTTCACTGGGGGAGAAATACCACACCACATGCATTTATATTGAGGGATATATATTGAGGAAAAAATGACATAATATATTAGGTGATATATAGGGGGTAAGGGGTTTTTATATTGACAAGTATAAAAAATGGAGCTCAAATTTAATGGTAAAATAAAAGGGCATGAAAAATATTAATGGAAAAATGGATACTTACAATATCTAGCGAAAGTAGGGGTTTTTTAAACTCAGAACGTGTATTGGTTTGTATTGGTAGGGGTTTAAATAATGTTATTTATAGATTTATTTTCAAATATGTAGTCAAATTAGGTGTATTGTTTAGTATGCTATGAATGCACGCGATATCTCAGGGGTTCATTGAGTGAATCCCCCATAGGAGAAAATAACCCTTATGGTATAGATTTTAGATTTTAATATATTTTATTGAAAAGGTATTTAATGGAATATCCACAACAATTTAAATACAATATTGGTATTATAGTAGGATTCTATGGTATTTTCTAATAATTTTCATAGGATCAAAACAATTTAAGCTGAAAGTCATAAACGCCCAATAACTATCGATGAAACAATTTTTGTTGCCTCTTGAGATATAAACTATAATGTGAACATAAGTAATATATATAAATTATGATATGAACCTCTTTATGAAATTCATATATAATAATATTAAGCTATTTCTCAAATATGGAGGTTTCAATGTAGAGGTAAAATTCAGGGCAAGGGGGATGTGGGGATCAACAAGAATAGGTGGAGTCTAGGAAACCCAGAAAAGTGTAGTTGAGTTTAAGCACCATGAGCTATTCAAAATGTATCTTCTATGATACAAAGGTGAAATAAATGCTTTTAAACTAAATCACTAGTCTTAGTAGTCAAAGGTTTACTTTACTAGTCACCACATAGATGAACAAAAAAATCATTTGCTCCTAATGAAGATGGAAATAATGTTGAGTATATTATTGAAATAAGTTTTAATTGATGTCAAGGGATATTAAAGTGGAAGAGGAAGTTACATGTTTAAATAAAATATTTTGAAATATTATTTTTTGGTTTCTGATGCCCCATTTGGATACCCTATCTTTGAGTGCTTTTTACTCCATTTACCTAGCCCAAATGGAAGAATAACATATATGGTTGGAAATTGTATTATAAGACATTTCTGATGGTGTATGGGCTTTGAATCCTCACAGTTGAGAATAATTTTTTTTTTTGAATATTCACTTGATACATTCTGCCAGTTAGACAAGCCAGTATAGCTAGTGGACATGTTGGCCTAGCTAGCAGACAAGTGAGCCCAATAAAGTTGTAACATATCCCCATATTCCAAATAACCCTTTCTAGGGGTGGAAAGAGGTGTTATATCATTGACCAAACCACCATAGTCCTATCATGGAAATGGGGTCTTAATATTTCATCTTTTCCAAAGTCCTGAAAAGCTAAAATCAACATCACCATTGTGCTTGACGCGTCGAGATCTTTTGGGAGATATAATGTTTTCCTCAACCAAACATTTGGATCAATAGATATGGAGATTTAAAGGTTGTCCATTAATCTCTTCCCATTTCATTGATCTCTTCCACGTGGCAGCCACATGGTGCACTCATCACATCCATCTCACTTCCATGTCATCAAGCCATATGGCCTTGGGTCCCACCATGGTCTACCCCTTGTGCCATATAATATTTCCCATTAAAAATAAATTTGTGTACTTTTCTCTCTAGTATGAAAACACCTACTAAGCCTTATTAGAGCCTTACCGATGAAAAAAAATTGAGCTTGGATCCACACTCAAGCTACTTGGGTCATTCAACATATGTTAAGTGCTCCCAAAACGCTAACTCCCAAGTTAACTAGGGCCATCTCACCTGAACCTTGAAAATTTTTCTTTGGGTTGCCTTGCCGAAA
Organism: Pinus taeda; assembly: GCA_000404065.3. Classification (NCBI taxonomy): domain Eukaryota; kingdom Viridiplantae; phylum Streptophyta; class Pinopsida; order Pinales; family Pinaceae; genus Pinus; species Pinus taeda. Next base: position 244,801 of record APFE031290703.1, read on the forward strand.
CTCCAAACTATGCCTCTAGACCACCTTGCCTAACACATGAAATTGTGGGCCCTACCTTGTGTTCAACATTATTTTGCAAAGTTCTCAAACTTAGAAATTTTTTGTGAAATTATTTCAAGCCATGTAGTTCTATGTTTTCATGGTTAGATTTCAATCAAGGTAATTTACCTATACTCTATGATCTCATGGATCATAAATCCAAGCTCATCCAGACTGCATTTAGTCTTCCTTATATATGGAAACATCATTCTCCTACTCTTAACCATCAACTTTACTTGTTGAAGTGTGTAATGAGTGCTTATTCCCCATACATCACTAAGTTATTACTAAAATCTCAGACTATTATATTTACCCATTAAAATACAAGGTATCATACATATGAACATAAAACACAAGTTTACAGGGAGGCTAGAACGTCTCCCAGTTACTTACACATAACTCTACATCTAAGTCTATCCATTCACAAGATCTCATACATATGCATAAAATAGAATTATAAATGGAAACAATACATGGAAACATTCCATGCTCATCGATTAAGTCAAATGACATCACACTAAAAATAATCATTAGTAAACACTTATATTATAAAGAAGTCTAGCAGCTGAGATTAGGATTTCAACTCTACACATAGTGTTAGATTAGCTTTCACAACAAACATTCTTATAGCCACTCACCCTTGAACTAAGCTTAAAATCTTAAGTAAGAGTTCTGAAAGGAATAAACCCAATGCTACTAGTTGAAATAGGGACTCTAGAGGTCAATCCACCTTCACCAACCATGCAATTAAGAATTTAAGCTGAAATAAGGAATCCAGAGGCTACACCACCTCCACCCACCAACTAATCATGATATTGAGTTGAAACAAGGAATGTAGAGGCTACACCACCTCCACCCACTAGTTATGCAAGGGAATCTAGAGGCTATACCACATCCACCCTTAGCAAACTTTCGTCAATGTTTCCACCCAAAAAATAAGAGTCCAGAACTCACGAGGAATAAACCAAAAGATAAGCAAAGGAAGGCACCATGGTACTCGTTGGCCAACTAGTCAAGGGAATCTAGAGAGTAAACCATTTCAACCCTCCAATTGACATAAGGAATCCATAGACTTCCACCCTTTACCTAAGAGGTACCCAACTAGCTCCTCTAGTGTCAAACTGAAGAACCTCCTCTTCTTCTTTATTTATCCAACAATAGTGTAAAACTCTCCCTAGCCAATGTAACCAACTTTCCATCAAAATCCACAATAATTAAGTTTTCATACCTTTCGCTTGCATATTTTTCTAAGAGAGCTAAGGTTCTCATACTTCCTTTTTCTATCTAAGGTCAATGTACAAATAACTTATTTAAGTCACAGTAGTTAGCTTCCCATGACAGGCATTAATAACCAACTTCTTCCAACTTCCCAAGCAGTCTCCCTCCCCAGGCTTTGAAATTTTTGTCAAAATATCTGACCTAGTTTAATTTTAAGGAAAATAGTTACATTATTTACAATAGGGAATTTTCCATGGGTTGTCACTAACCTTACACCCTTGGAGGGACACCATACTCACTGTTCTATACCTAAACACATTTACAACCATTCTTTAAATGAAGCATAAAACAGTTAAGATGGTTTTATACATAGATCTATACAATCATTTATAAACTTATTTACAATTTCATAAGCAACAAAAAAATGGATATTCTCCCTCCATATGATCAAGCATCTCCCATGTTGCCTTCTCGAGCCCAAAGTTCCTACAATGCACTCTGACATGGTCAATTACTTGATTCTAGTGCATGATTGACCTCTTCCAATATGCATAGAGGTTTTAGATGGAACTCTCCATCTAGTTCTTCCTATAACAACAACCAGCCAATCACATTATTAGGATAATTTACATACATTTTGGGTAAATAAAAATGAAAAACCTTATGAACTTTTATTGTTGGTGGAAGGACTAGCCTATAGGTCACTGGCCCTATGCTTTCAAGCACTTGAAATTACCTAAGAGAACATGGTTTCAACTTGGAACATGACCCAAATTTTAGAGAGCTTCTCTTGGGTCTAATTCATATGTAGATGTCATCTCCCACTTTAAATTCCTTCTGCACCTTATGCTAGTATTTGTAGCAACTTTTCCTGTCCAGAACCACCTTTGAAATTCTTTTCATGGTCACCATTGCCTACTCCATTTTCGTGAGCATATCAAGCCAAATGAGGATCTTATTCACTAGATCACTCAAGCTTAGAGGAGTATTACACCTCCTCCCACAAAGAGCCTTGAATGCATTTTCAAGGATTATTAGTAACCATTATTATAAGAAAATTCTGAAAGTTGAGGACACTCTTCCCACATTCTTGGTTGGTGCATCATATACATTAAGATAATTTCCTCAAGTGTCCTATATATTCTCTCTGTATACCCAACTATTTGTGGATGGTATTCTGTATTGAATACCAACTATGTTTCTAGGCTAGCAAATAATTCCTTCCAAAACCTAGAAGTAAACTTTGAATCTTGATCTAAGATGATTTTTTTGGGTAGTCCATGTAATGGTAGGGCCACCTTTATTAATGCTTGGGCTACATCACCCACTATATAAGTGGTTTTAACAGTGACAAAGAGAGCTACCTTGCTTAATTTTTCAACCACAACCATGATTTCTTTATTTTTTTTGGTTATCATTGGTAAACATGTAATCGAGTCCATTGATATCACCTCCCATTTTAATTCCGAAATGGGAATTGAATATATTAGCTTGTTGGGTGTCTACATTTAACATTTTCTTTCTAACATTCAATGCATTTTGAGGTAAAATCAACCACATACTTCTTCATTTAGGGTTAATAATAAAGAAAATTGATGGTTTTTAGTGTCTTTTGATAGCCTAGGTGGTGAGAATATGATTTCTTATGAAACTCATTTAGTATGAGATTCTTCAAGTCGCTGTCATTTGGTACATAGACTCTATTTTTGGATCTAATCATTCCATGCTATGTTAGGTTAAATTTCTTATCTTTATTACCTTCGAACTCTTTCTACATTTTCTTCTTTAGCTATTGATATTTGTTATCTTAGTACTTAGCATTTTAATTCTTCCCTTGATATAAAACCCATAGGAACTTATGTTTGATGTATGGCAAAGCTCCAACCTCTTGTTGGCTACAATGACCAATTTATTTTCCTTTCCTTTGACATACCTTATTTCAAAGTCAAATTGACTAATTCTGGCTAGCCACCTAACCTTCTTGGCATTTAGCTTTGGTTGGTCAAAAAAGTATTTCATACCACATGACTTGTCATCAATGTTAGTTTCCTTCCAAGGATCTTTAGTGCATGAATGATGAAATCCAACAATAAATTAGAAGTGACATAATTTTGTTCATGTTCATTTAGATTTCCTTATTCATAACACACAACTTGACCTTCCTCCATTAAAAATCCGCCATGTCATTCCTTGCAGGAATCTTTTAAAAACAAAAAGTCCTTGTCTAGGTCCATTATTATCAGTACCAATGCATGAGTAAGAAAAAGATTCAATTGGTCAATTCTTGTAGTACATTCATTTTTTCATTCAAAAAGTTTCCCCTTCTTCTGCAATTTTGTGATTACATAACCAATCTCCGAGAAGCCTTTGGTGAATCTTCTATAATAACCTTCCAACCCCATAAATGATCTATTCTTAGCCACATTTCTTGGTGTTGGCCATTCCATGATGGCTTTAGTATTTTTTAGCTCAAAAACCACTCCTTCTTTTTAGACAATGTGTCCCAAATACTAAATTATAGAGAGGAGGAAATCACACTTACTGGTTTTTGCATATAGCTTGTGTTTTATTAACAAATCTAACACCTTAGCTAGATGTTCTTCACATTCGTCCTTGCTTTTTGAGTAAACTAATATATCATAAACAAATAATATCACAAACTTACCCAAGTAAGGGCATAGTACATTGTTCATTAGGCACATGAAAGTAGTAGGTGAATTAGTAAGCCCAAATGGTAAAACCACAAATTTATAATGTCCATACCTTGTCTTCAATGTTGTTTTATTTATTTATTCTTCTTTTAAAATGTGCACTTGGTGATATCTAGATTTTAAATCATTCTTCGAAAATATTTCACTCCCTGAAATTGATAAAAAAAAAAATAATTCGTGGGAATGGATATCTATTCTTTATGGTGACTTTTTCAAGCTACGTATAATCTATGAACAACCTAAGTGTGCCATCCTTATTTTTAACAAACAAGAGCGTTGCTTCCCATGGTGATACAATTGACGTGACATACCCTTTTTTTAGCATTTCCTTGAGATGTAGTTTCAACTCTACCAGTTTTGCAATCCTCAGTTGATAAGAAGCCTCAGATTCCATTATTATTCCTAGTAAAATCTCAATGGAAAAATATAATTATCTATGAGGAGGTAAGCCAATAATCTCCTTCAAGGACACATCTTGAAATTGTTTTAGGATTGGGTGTTGCAACAAAATGCTACTACTATGACTCTCAGTAGTATTTCTAATTTGAATAGAAACAATTTTGCATTCCTTTTGATAAATTCTCTTAGCCTCCATAGCTATAATCAACCTCACTGGTATGGGTTTATTTTCCCTTGTGGTACTCTTATTTATTTGTCCTCATCAATGCATTCATTATCTTTCTTCATAGCAATGGACCTTGGTTCGATGAAGGGACAACCAATCCATTCCTAGTAATGCATCATATGCACCAAAGGTTATAAAATTAAAATTTATTGGTGGAGCCATACTTCCCAGCACAAATGTTCATGATTTTACTATGTGCTCTGATCTCCCTTTCGTCGTTGTGGCCAATTGAACCAACCATGATTCCTTATGCACTTCTTTGGCTAAAGTGCCTTTATCAATGACTATTGCAATGATATAAGTAAGGTTTGACCTAGACAAATAAAAATAAAAATGTTTTTATCATAAATTTTACCTTCAATCTCAATAATGGATGTCTTATGATAAAGTTTCCTATTTTCCATAGCAACATAAATCCCAGGGACATTATAAGCCATGTCCCAAACTATCTCAACTTCTTGAAGATTGTACAACCTCAAACTAGCATTATTGTGCTATGGGAAATCCCTCTTCAGGTGACTTCTATTGAGTCTCACCTATATTAGTGGTGGTGAAACTTCTTTCTTTTCTCTAGGTCATTGCCTCATAATTCCCTATCTGTTTTCTTTCAATTTGAGACTATCCTTTTAGTTTCTTGATTGCATCCTCAAGTGTCTATTTTTCATTCATTCTTTAAATGATTATGAAAATCCACTAATATACCTCTGATTTTTTTTTTATCTTTAAGGTAGGGGACGTACGTCAATAGATCTAAGAATTTGTTGGTGAATTCTTCATTTGACATTTACCCCATTTTAAGGTCATATAACTCTTTACCTTTGATATCAAAGTAACTCTCACAGGTTCTTGTCCCTGCAATATTTCTCAAACTACTACCAAGACAACTCTTCCTCTCTTATATTCTTCAAATTCTTCAAATTCTCCCACTAGATATCGGCCTTGCCTTTCAAATTGAAGGTAACCACCCTTGATTTAATGTTCTTAGAATAATTTTGGACTCTAAAAGGCTTCTTAATCCTAAGAGGCCATGCCTCAACATCATCTACCTTTTTGAGACAAGTTTTCTGTCAAAATCACATCAAAATTCATTTGTCAACGCGTTTCGAACCATCAAGTGTGGCTCATCATGAGGACAAGATGAAGAATCAGATCTAGGAAGAAAGTTAAATATAGAGACCAATCCATTCCAATGGTTAGAAAAATGGCTGCTTTGACCAAGAGAAATGACTACCTTTGACTGGGCGTTGACCACAATTGATAGGACTAAGAGTTTAGGACAAATAATTATTAATTAACTAATTTAGTTGTTTAGTAGATATATTTAAATATACATGTTTATAAATTCTTTTAAATATGTTTATAGTAAAACTAATAAAAAATTAAAAATATATATAATTTTAATAAAAATATGAGAAATATAAATACTCATATATAACTAAAAGAAAATTATATAAGTATCCATGTTAAATTAAATACGAACTAATTAATTAGAAATTGAAAACATAAAAAATATATCTTGTAGTTAAATCTCTTATATGTTAATAACAATATTAGATAACTTTTATTTATAATATGGACATGTGAGTAACTTAAATATACCATATAATATTTAAGTTATCACATGTTCGTTTATAAATAAAAGTTATCTAATAGAGTTATTACATATAAGAGATTTACTACAAGATATATTTTTATGTTTTTGATCAGTTTTATATAAATATTATTTAAAAGAATTTATAAACAATATATATTTAAATAAATCCAATAAACAACTTAATTATTTAACTAATAATTATTTCTCCCAAACTCTTCATCCTATAAATTGTACTCAAAGCCCAGTCAAAGGTAGTCATTTCTCTTAGACAAAGTAGCCATTTTTCTAACCGTTAGAATGGATTGGTCTTTCTATTCAAATTGCTTCTTAGATCTGATTTTTCATCTTGTCCTGATGATGAACCACACTTGATGGTTCGAAACGTGTCGACAAATGAATTTTGATGTGTCAGATTATAATCAAAAACTTGTCTCAAAAACTTGATATGGATCATAGAAACCTTAATTCAATGATCATCTACCTTCTTTACCTCACCATCAAACATACGAGGCTTGGATTTCTTGAATTTCTCTGGAACATGCTCATCTTCCCTCCTTCTCCTATGATGATGATGATGTATATGAATATCACTTATCATTTCCCATGGGTGATTGTCCTTATCTCTATATTATTCAATAGAGTCCCCCCCTTATTATTTCTTCACTTTCTAGTGAGTGCATCATCCTCAATCTGCATCCAGTTGCTCCATCAAGAATTTCTCCTTATTTTCATTGTTTTGATGAGACTCTCCTGATCTTGTGGCTAGCTCCCAAACTCATGTTTCTTTTGAATTTGTAGGTCTAAGAGAATTTGTAGTATAACCTCATTCAATTTAGCCTTTTCCCATTATGCCCTAACAAGCTTCTCATTATCGGATTTGAAACTCTATATTTTAGCCCTTAAACTTCATAGTGTATCCATCCAATCAGGTGACACTACCTCTCCTCTTTTCGCAACTGATTCTTCCTCCTCATGTCCATGAAGTGATATATATCAGTGCTATAATGCACCATTCTGTTGTTGATTGCTTTTATCCGTTTGTGCCTTCTTATAAGTTTTCACACTTTCTTAACTCTTAGCAAATCAGGCATAAATACATAATATTGATCATCACCTTGGCTTGCTATTGTGAGTTTGTCTATGCAAAGCTAGTTCAAACATTACACCTCAAGTTAGCACTCTTGTAAAAATACAAGTATTTTCAAAATTAGTACTAATACACTATATGTATATTTCACAGGAAAATACATCAAACAACTCATATCATAAATCCTTGTGAAAATCATCCTTCTTAAAAATTTCTAGCACCTATCACATTTTTCTAGAGACCTATATTATTTCCAAAGATCTAGTGTTGAACGTTTAGCTATGATATTCTTTAATATAGTTCCAATTTTATTCCAAATGTCTAGTGTTGAACCTTTTCTCTAATCCCACTCTGTAACATGCCCCCATCCACCACATAGTCCTTACTATGGTTGAAGGAGGTGTCATATCGTTGACCTAATCGACATAGATGTGTCATGAAAATGGGGTCTTAAAATATTGTCTCTTCCAAACTCCTCAAAACCTAAAATAAATGTTGTCATTATGTTCAACTCATGCAAAGCTTTCGGGTGATATAAATTTTTCTCAATTTTATTTCTATATCAATAAATATGTCGACTTAAAGTTTTTCCATTAGCCTCTTTAATTGTCACTATGATCTACATGTGGCACCCACATTGCACCCTCGTGGCATCTATCTCACAATCGTGTCATCTAGACATAGGGACTTGGGTCCCACAATACCTATCCCCTTATGAAATACACTTTTTTCCCATTAAAAACAAATGTTAGTTACTTAGTTCTGTGGAGTGAAAGCACCTAATAAGCCTTTGGTCCACCCTGACCCGCAGAAAAACTCAGAGCTAGACCCAAACTAGGGCTACTCAAGCCATTGGACATACACTTTGTTCAAAGATCATTTGTTGAGGGAATTTTTATTGCTAAGAAAGCAATGTTTAGGGAGCCAAGTTATCATGTGCATGACAGAGGAGAGGCTACCAAAATGGAAAAAAATCTTTAACTAATATTGAATCTTATAAGTGCTTTGGTGTTGATAAATCATGCATTTAGTGCTTCCCTTTATTTGGTGTCGATAAATTTCGTAGTTGACACTTTCTTTCAATTAATGTTGATAAAATCGAGAGTTGCTACTTCCTATCTATTGGTTATGATAAACCAGGGAGATGGTGCTTCCTTTCCATTGGTGCTTATAAATTTAAACATACTCTTTATATATATTAAGAAAAACATTTTGTGGTTTTCATGTAAAAATATATGTGCTCTATATATTTATGCGCTTTTCTCTAAACCTATGGATGCATCTAAAAGTTTTTGAAGTTAAAATTTGTTAATACTAATTTATCCCACCCCCTATTATTGATAAATATTCCAACATATCCATCCCAAGATCCTAGATATATTCCTTAATTACCTAGGGGTATACAAAACCATCTACACAAATATATGATGTTCTTAAAACCAATAATGATGAATAAGCCTTGTGTGTACGTGAAATAGTTGGAAAAAATAGGCCAAAATAATAGAAAATCAAATGGTTGAAAGTGGAAGGAATACTAGGAAAATTCTAAACAAGGGGATAAGAAGTGGAAATGGGGGAAGGATAAGAATATATTGGTGACAACATATGAGTAAAAATATCATAAAAACAATTGCAGCCATTAAAAAATTGATATTCATAGAAAGTAGAAGTGTTATAAATTACATCCAAAACTCACCCCAAAGTAATAGATAAAGAAAAACCTCATACCCATAAATTTGAGAAATCAAGAGGAAAGAAACTTAGAAATACATGAGAATACTATTTTCACATCAGTGCATAAAGGAGTGAATCTCAATAACCTTCAACAACAGAAAGAGGAGGAGATTTCCAAACTCTTCCATATAAATACATGAGCTTAAAAGGAAAATATTGATGTTTTTTTCAACTCAATATCAAAGATGAATCTCATTGCGGTAGATCTAGTCAATGAATTGGACTAAAGGTTTGAGATGTCAAAACCCATATCAATTGGGGTGGGTAAATAAGGATGCAAAAATCAAGGGAACAAAATAATGTAAAATAAGATTTTCCATAAACGATGATTTTCTTAATGACATATAATTAAATATAGCTCATATTGATGTATGTGGAGTTCTATTTGGGAGCCCCTAAATGCACACATGGGATGTCATCTTCATGTCTAGAACCAAAAAACACCACCTCATCAAGGATGGAAAATCTTTCATCATTAGTACACACAAGGGAAAGCCTAAAATATATCAAGTAAGTGCAAGCCTATAGACGTAAAAATATACAATACATTGATTCATAATGTTTCTTATATATATATATATATAATAAGTGTTTTAAAAAACTTGTGAAATTTATTGAGATGAAAAATGAAAAGATGAGATGAATTAGTGGAATTAGGTGTTTATGCAGGATGAGTTCACATATAATATATTTTTGAAGAGGTTGATAATTTTTTTTGCATTAAATACAATTTACAAAATATTTCAAAATGGTGTGAAAAACCTTACTTATTTTTATATTTACACGAAGACAGGAAATAATGGAGATTATATTATAAAGTATATAGAATTCACCCACAGACATGTGCACACATTTCTAATAAATATTTTGGGATGAAATTATGATGTATAAGTATCGGATATGAATCATGATCATCTTGAAGATTTAGAGGCCTTGTTTTAGTCACATTAAATCGTAGTTTCTAATAGAGCAACAATGTCGACCATAGTATCATCATGATAACCCCCCTTAGCAGGGGTTCACAGGAAACACCCACGAAGCTAAAAATAGATGAAAAGTTTCCTTGTAAAATATTGTAATTTCATAGTCAATCTAGGTCGTTCATTAGGCAAAGAGGAGATTATAGCAGATTTGTTGTAGATTGCATCTCTTCATTTTGTTGGATAATATAAAAGGAGGGTCTAGTTATTTCTATGTGGACATAGCCCAAATTGGGTGAAACACATATATTTGTGTCTCTCTTGTTGTATGCTTTTATGTTTTTGTGATTTCGCAATATTTTGTGTTCTTTTGCTCTATGATTTAATTTCTAACAATAAGGATAACGTAATTTATCTATAGAGGAATAAGTTATTCAATGTTGGTGACTAGGAGATGGAGAATTTGGTTAAGGAGCACCATTATATAGCCACACACATTAAGATATACTTCCAAATATATGCCCATGTTTAGAATTAAGTATTTTTTCATAAAATACAAATACAAGATTGGGTTGCTATGGAATTCAAACATTTTACCTATTTTATATGAAAAATTATATAGGTACAAAGAGATAGCATCATAAATGAGGAGAAGAGGGATACCACTAAGATGAATTGGAGGAAGAGGATGACAAGGAAGATGTTGAATAAATATAATAATTTCTAAATAGAATACATATAAGATAAGAAATGTTGAGCACTAGACCTACTTGGTACACTCTAAACATAGGTCATATCAACATAACATAGATTTGATGTAAGGTAGAATATTAAATATTTTATAAGGGAAAGGCTATGTAGAGGAATTAGTGTTAGGATAAGTATGTGATTAGTTTTTATTGCAAGGAAATATTTATCAAACATCGTTTATCAATAATTAAGGTATGTCTTGTTGGTGTATGGAAAAATACACTAATTTATGAAGTAAAGTCAAGACAAATAGAAATGAGGGAGATATGGGGAATGTGTATGACATAAAAGTATAAGACTAGTTTGACGTTGTGAATAGTTTTACAGATAGTACATCAGAAATGCACATAATGGAGAAGGTTAAGGAGATTTTACTTGAAATGAAAGGTATAAAATCTTGGCTATGAGTCATAATGTGCAACTACGAGGACACTATATATATATATATATATATATATATAAAAATCACGAAAATGTGCCTAAATAATTCAAAAAGTATCAAGGGTTGATCATGAATATTTGAAAAAATAAGATAGTGAAATACATAGAATGTGTAGACAAAGTTAAACATTTGTAATAATGAAGTTAGGAGAATGAAATTGAAGAATCAACCATAGAAAAATGTGTCAAAAGAGAAATAACATAAAAAATAAATAGTTAGGAGAGTCATAAAAAGGGGGTACCAAATGGTAATAATGAATTTTGGAGACTGATATTGAATAATCAACAATAGAAAAACATGTCAAAAGGAAAATAACATGAAAATAAATATTTATGAGAGTCATAAAGAGTGGGTGTCAAATGGTATTGTAAAGTAAAGTTGGATAAAAAGTCATTGAGAAGCTAATAAAGAGTTAGTAATTCAAAGAGCGTTATATATATATATATAGATATAGATACACACACATGCAAGATGGCGCCATGATGTCATAAATATATGAAAAATTCTTTTAAATCATTTATGTAGTTGTGAGCCATAACTGACAATATGGTCCACATAATAGTTTTCAATATTTAAAGACATGTAAGTACCTTAGAAAAGATCTTAGTCCAATATTTTTATTTTTCTATTTAAATGCCTTAAAAATATTAAGGCAATATTGTGGATATGCCCCATAGCAATTAGCCTCCAATGAGGAATACATGGTATAATGTAATATAAATGCTTATATGAAGAATAGATCATTTTTTTTAATGTTATCGTACTTTCCAAGAATAAATGTTAGGGATTCATGCTTATTTAAGAGATTTTGGAAAAAATGATTATTTTTTCGATAATTCCCTTCTTTTATGTGTACATAAAATTACAAATTGAAAAATAATGGCTTTATTTACTTTGAAGAATTTAATATATATATCCCATGAGTAAGTTAGTGAATTCATACTTATTCAAAAGAATATAAATGTTTAAAAAACACTAATTCATACTTATTCAAAAGAATATAAATGTTTAAAAAAACTCTGATTCATATTTGCATTTATAGTTATTTTGAAAACTCCACAGTCTAATTAGTTCATATTTACATTTATAATTATTTGTCCAATGCCAATGCTACATAAGTAAAAAAATATTTACAAAATTATATATAAAAAAGAGATCGAATGTACCTTTTTCAATAATGACTTACAACATTGTGAAATTATTTTCATCTGGAAAAAAAATTTATTAAACTAATTATTAATTTTTACAAAATATTAAATATAAAGATTATATCTACAAAAATAATAAATATGAAGATTATATTTATGTTCATTTACCTTTTTATTATAAACCTTTTTTATAGCCATGCCTAACTGCTTTTCCAGTCGTTGCAATTCTTTCAACGTTAGTGACTCCAAATTCTCACCAACCATATTCTTAAACACAGAAATTCATTTAAAAAAAAATTAGTTAATATGGTTTAAGATAATAATAAAATTACAAAATAATAAAAAACACTACCTCTTATTCGATCTTACCTTTTTCGTTTTCTCCAATTTGTCTATCTTCCCCTGCAGCATCTTGACTTGTAATTGACCACACTGAATTTATATGGTCGTGAGTACAAGGGAAAAGTTATTTAAAATATATAAATTAAAAAGTATTAAAAGATTAAAAAGATATAACTACCAAATAAAAGTTGAGTTACAATTTCATCACGCTAATCATTTAAATTCATTTGATTACAGTAGGTACATAAGTATGGAAATATTAAAAACAAATACATATTAAATAAATTAATTAATTAATATAAAATATATGTACATTTAAATGATTATAATGAAATAATTATACAAAATCATTTATTTTGTAGTTATGGGTATTTCCATTGTTTTATTTGATTTCAAATTTAAATGATATGAAAAATGGTATTCCATAGTATTACAGAGGACACATTATCGCATGGAAGTACAATGACATAAAGGAAAAGATTTTTAACCATAATTTTTTGTCCAATCATTTTAACCAAGGGTTATAATACCGAAATTAGTTGCTGTGAGGTTTTCACGACAATTGGGTTGCCACTTCATAAACAAGTTTGAAAATTGTTCTTAGAATTATTAATTACGGTCAAAATTATAAAAGTTTAATAATAAAAAAAAAACTTTCAAATAAAATAAATAAAAAATATTAATTTATTAATTACGGTCAAAATATAAAAGATTAATGCCCACGGGGTTTGGATTGACGTGAATGGGTGCTTTGTTAAGGCACTCCTTGCGATAGGTCACTGGTTCAAATCCCCCGTGGGTGCTAGGTTAGTCTTAAACGTAGAAAAAAAAAAATTATAAAGATTAATAAAAAAAAAACTTTCAAATAAAAATCAAAAACAAATTATTAATTTTATTAATTACGGTCAAATTATAAAGTTTTAATTAAAAAAAAACTTTCCAGGTAAAAATCAAAACAAATTATTAATTTTATCAACTTAAAGATTTTAATAAAGAAAAATAAATTTTAATCTCTTTTTTATAGAATTTACAAAAATTAGATAATTTTTTTTATCTTATTCAAGAACTCTATATCTTATCCCATTTATTTTTTCTATGTGAGTCACAAACTATGTAGGTCACATACCTAGAGATTGATGACTACTATGTCCACATAATATTTGTACGAAGCAAATCCACTTGAAGGGATCACTTCCATCAACAACATTTCAACAAAATTTACTTTATTCAATAAAAAACAAAATAAACCCCTATCCATAAATTCAAATAGATAAACAATTATTAAATTAGAAATGATCATTTTTAAAGAAATTTTCTGTAGTATTTACTACTAATCAAAGTTGAAAAAATTAATGTGGCCTTGAATGTCTGGGAGTTTATGATTTAAGGTTCCAAAAATGTCTCAAACAATATATTCCATAAAAAATTAGAATATTTATAATAAGTTGTTTTTTTTATAATGAAAAATTAGAATTTTCTTTTTTTCCGATTCCATGTTTTAATTAAATACGAATTCTTAACTAATGAATTAATTATTTCACTAGGTACATTTACAGAATTAATAAAAATATAAGGATCAAGGGCTACAAGTTAGTTTCAAATTAGGGATAGGGTATATTTATAAAATTAATAAAAATCTAAGGATCAAGGGTTACATGTCCATTTCAAATTAGGGATTATGCATAATGCAAAGGATTAAAGAATAATATAAGGATGAACCAATATTGAATTTCCAATAATGTTTGAAGGGTAACAATACAAACATGGTTAGATGACCAATTTGTTGGTGTCTTAGGTAGATTTATTATGTAAGTGCAACACCTAATTTAAATTTAGTGGTTTTGTGTGTTGGAGGGTTAAGATGGGGTTAGAAAATTATTTAGCTTGCGAGATTGATATGACAATCCCTTAAATATTTCCTTAAGAGTTATGGTTAATTTATCTCAATGGGTATGTCAAGGGTCCTAGGCTATCATATCAAGGATAGTCTACATGGGCCAAGTCATGATCCATAATCAAAATAAAAACTCAAATTATTAAGTATGGGGGATTACGCAGTGCATTATATTAGATATCATTTTGGGATTCAACTGCGTTAAGTAAGTCATTCACGTATGACCATTTCCATGAGAGGTAGTCGTAACTGACTAATTTCTCATGATTTTTGAATAGTTCACTTAGCACTCATTGCATCGGGTGATGCTCACAGGGGTGAAGAAGTGGGATTGAAACTAGTGAAATGTGGAGAACGAATCACATAGCATCAATCATCACTTCCGGGGCTTGCACCCGGCAACCAGGACTTCCCAGGAGGTCACCCATCCCAGAACTCCTCTGGCTCAAGCGCGCTTAACTGTGGAGTTTTTCCCACAATCAAGCCCACTTAGCTTGCTACCCCATTTGCAAAACCTTAGCAAGTATTGTGCCTCATGAACCATTCAAGTAGAGATCCCTTGACTCTTTTTGAATTTAAGTATGGGGGATTACGCAGTGCATTATATTAGATATCATTTTGGGATTCAACTGCGTTAAGTAAGTCATTTCACGTATGACCATTTCCATGAGAGGTAGTCGTAACTGACTAATTTCTCATGATTTTTGAATAGTTCACTTAGCACTCATTGCATCGGGTGATGCTCACAGGGGTGAAGAAGTGGGATTGAAATAGTGAAATGTGGAGAACGAATCACATAGCATCAATCATCACTTCCGGGGCTTGCACCCGGTAACCAGGACTTCCCAGGAGGTCACCCATCCTAGAACTCTCTGGCTCAAGCGCGCTTAACTGTGGAGTTTTTCCCCACAATCAAGCCCACTTAGCTTGCTACCCCATTTGCAAAACCTTAGCAAGTATCGTGCCTCATGAACATTCAAGTAGAGATCCCTTGACTCTTTTTGAATTTAAGTATGGGGGATTACGCAGTGCATTATATTAGATATCATTTTGGGATTCAACTGCGTTAAGTAAGTCATTCAAACGTATGACCATTTCCATGAGAGGTAGTCGTAACTGACTAATTTCTCATGATTTTTGCATAGTTCACTTAGCACTCATTGCTTCGGGTGATGCTCACAGGGGTGAAGAAGTGGGATTGAAACTAGTGAAATGTGGAGAATGAATCACATAGCATCAATCATCACTTCCGGGGCTTGCACCCAGCAACCAGGACTTCCCAGGAGGTCACCCATCCCAGATCTCCTCTGGCTCAAGCGCGCTTAACTGTGGAGTTTT
>APFE031290706.1:0-10032 GCA_000404065.3 Pinus taeda
ATTTTGATTCCTTTTTAAAAGACCATATGGCTATAATGCCAAGGGGAGGGATATTTATACAAACTTTGGGGTTTATACACCATGGTGTTAATACTAGTAGGGGAAGGGTAAAATAGGGGAGTTACATAGTAGAATTAGAGGTTAATATGGATGAAGGGGGTAAGTGAGGGGGAATGTCACTGAGTTTGTTTGAAACTCACTTAGTTTAGGGAGTAGATCAAAATGAAAAGATTTTTACGTAGGAAATGTGGCCTTTAAAGGATGGAGAACCTCCATGAAACCATAAATCTTTCCTTGCATTACTCATGAGGGGATGTTAGTAACAAATGGGAAAAAGGGAAGGAAGGGAGGTTAGACATGCTTCTTTGTTTTGCTTCTCCCATTTTGACCATCAAAGTCAAATTTTGAACTGAATATCACTTCTGCAACCCCATCTACCTACCCAGCTACACTTTGTGTGCCTTTTCTTTTTCTGGCTTTTTCCCATTGATTTTCTATCATATTCTACCCTTATTTCTTCCAAGGTCCCAGATTAAACTATTGGGAACCTTTCTTCTCTATCTGAACTACTTGTCTGCCAAGATTACACAGTTTGGAGAAACTTCTTTCTCTATTCTACAACAGGAAATTTAAACATGGCATGATCCAAATTAGGCTGTTGGACCATCCATCAAAATTGAGTCCTTATCAAGATATAGACACACCTTGTCTCCTTATGGAAATATCGGATCTTTGCATCATCAAAGCAGAGCATATTTGGACCTTTTATAACCAATCATGAAATATGAAACCTATTGATATAGGTAACAAACACAGAGAATATGCGAGAAAAATACCCAGAACACAGAATATGCGAAGAAATTATACCCAGAACACAGAATAGCAATGATTTTTTTACTCAGAGAGAAATGTTCACAGGCCTCTTCGAGGGGGCAACCTCCAATAGAGCAGAGCTCGATTACAAAACAAGACACGATACTCCTCACAGGGGGTCTCTATCCTTTATATATGACTCATACATGCAATACCACGGGTCAATACCGTGGGTTTTATTAATACCATCTATCTAATACTACCGCCCATTTACCCTTTATTTAATACTACCACCCATTTGCAACTAGCTGTGGTCCCTTCATTAATTGCGGGTTAACCACTTACAAATATTAATATGGGCTTTATTGACTCTTGACTATGACGTGATCCCATGACATGAATAAGGGGGTTAGGGTGGGACCCTAACACAAGGTCCCCTCATTCAAAAGTATAAGACATCTATGCAACCTAGACCTTATGACCATTCTTCATACCCTTGAAATATAATAGATGGAAAGTTTTAAACTTAGAAAACTTAAAAATTTGAAGGGCACATCACAACATTATAGCACATCACAATTTTTCATTGTAATATTTCATCACAAATCCTTTTGCGATGTCACAACAAATGCACATTCAATGTGCCTCCCATGGTGGAATGTTATATATATATTCTCCCTTCCCATTTCATTTTTCATTGTGATACTTATTGTGAGCCTCATTTGCTTAGTTGTGCTACACAATTTCATAGTGTATCCCCATTGTTTGATATTGTACTATGCCACCTAGAGTTGTAACACCCACCCCATATTGCAGGTATTTGTTTTTCTCCTCTTCTTGCATCCATTCTTTGATGATAATTTGTGAGTATTACCTGTTTTTTATGCATCGGTTCATCAAATTGACCCTTTTCCTTTTATACACATAAACATGGAAAAACCATTTTACTCCAACACTTAGCTATTTTTCAATTTCATTTTCCATCACATCACAATTCCAAATCACTCCTATGCACCATCACCTTGCACTGTGCATCATGCTTTGATACAAAGAATTGTGTCACACTTTCATTTACCAGTCTGATTTTAAGTCTTGCATTATGACACAATTCTTCTACACATCATACATTGAAAATTCGCAATGCCATATGAAATCATGCTGCAACCCACCTCTGTGCTGCATCACATATTGGTTTATCAATTTAAGCTTAAGTGTTGTACTACAACGCAATTTCTTTGCTTAGTATGCGATATTATTTCATGATGTGCCGCATAATTGATTCACCACATGTTTACGCTATGGCATATTACTAAATCATATTGCGTCACAATCTTTCTAAGAAACATAACCTCCTGCCTTGTGCCACAACACATCTCCTAGCCTTAAACCACATTGTTCAATTATAGTATGCACCAAGTCACTTTTGATTTTTTATTTATCTATCCTAATGAATATCTTTTATCTTTTAGGTTTAGTTTATTTGCAGTGCTTTAATATATCATTATCTAAAGGTATGGCTCCTTTGAAGATAAGGCCTAGAAAATAGGCTATAGAGTAAGAATCAAAAGAATTCTTGTCGCTTTAGTGCCTACATATGACAATACATTGTGCTATATTGATAAATTGATCTCTCTATAATGGTCAGATATCTATCATATGTTCGCAATGAGAGGATATACTAATGGAGAGGAAAATATCAATGTGAATATAATGTCACAAAATCATGGTTACATAAAGTAGCCTCTTATCTGATAGTGTTTCCATGCTTGGAGACTATAGAGTGGATAATAAAATATATTGATACCAGAGACATGACTATCATAGACAACCATGGTAATGAAATTGCTGCACTCACTTATACATAGATAGTTGAATACTACATGCTTCCTAAACATTAGGTTTCCTTCTTAGTGAGCTAGTATAACAGGTTCAATATGAACAACAAAGATATATTAAGGAGTTAGTGGTACGACCCATACAAGTTTAGAAGTGAGGCAAACAAAATATATAAAATGAAATCCCTTAGAAGAGCATATCAGTTGGTTACAACTATGTGCTGCAGGTTATATGGCAAGGGAAAAGAGGAGCTCTTCGAAGAAAGTTAGGTCCCACTATTATACATGTGCCTATGATGGAGTCATATTTAACTAGGATTAAATCATTGCAACATCCATTGAGGCCCAAGTGAAAGAGTCTCAAAATCGAATAGGGGAAGCAATCAAAATTCTACATGGTATCTTACCTACTTGATGGCATATGTGCTAGATGTCGGTTTGAGATGATGGGGTGGAGATGGAATCTCACTCCATACATTGAACCAATGCACATTTATTATAAGGAGTAGTGGGATAGCCAACATATAACATCATATACGAAGATAGTAGAGGTTTTCATCTCGCCACTATTCCATATTCTATTTTACCATGATTCACCTTGTATGTTAGATCACGCTAAAGAAGCATTACAAGGAGTTGCTGACTAGTTCACCCCATCACACTTAGCGTATATCAAAGATTTTATGTCATGGAATCCACCACACCAACTATCACTATTTATGACTGATAAGATACTTTTGTAAGAAGTTTCATATTAGGTAAACATAAGAGTTGGTGGGATGCTAGCATGGTTGAAGAAGGCACCATGGCCTACATACTTCTTTTATGTAGGCATGCATGGTATAAAGAATTTCAAAGAGGCATAGGTAGAAGTTGCAGATCCAAAGCGTTTCAAATTTAGAGAGCTAGAATTCGATAGATATGACCTAAAGGATGTGGTTACAACGTATTGCTCTAAATGTAATTGCAAGTTGATTTAATAATTACAAACCAAGAAATATGAGGAAAAAATTGAAAAATGCTATAATGTTGAAGAGGTCCTGGGAAACATGATTGCTCTGATTCTGCAATAGGACATTCTTCCAAAGGGAAGGATGCAAAAGATAAGAAATTTGCAAAGAAAATATAAAGAGAAAAATACACTGTTAGGAAAGAAAATGAAAGGAAGTTAAAATAAGACCTAAGGTTAAAGAAAGAGAGAGAGAGAGAGAAAAGAAAAGGAGGAAGCAAAATAAAGTGCAAAGGCCAAGAAAGAAAGGCCACAGAAAAAGGAGAAAGGGAAGATAGATAAGAAGAAGAGCGACTTGAATGCAAAGGTTTGAAAAATAATCCTAGGATGAGACAAGGCTGAAAGAGAAACAAAAACAAGAAGCACAAAATGCAAGCAAGGATGGTTTTCCTAGTATGGATATTGATCCATTAGCCTCAATTTTAATGTCATTAACAGGAAGCCATTTTCCAATTGGGGAAATGGGAATCACTATGAGCGAAGATAATCAGGTGATGAACTTGGCCAATTTTTGTTTTGACAAGAAAACCAATCAAATTGTCCAAGAAATGAAGAAGTATCTGGTTTGAGAACTAGCAAAACCCATCTTAGTGACCTCAGAGAGAAACATAGTTTCCAATACTTTATACAATTTGTTGGTCATAGCATTGATAGGGACAACCTTCTCCTCAACAACAAAAAATAATATTAAACATTTAATGGAAATTATGAAAGAACAAGATAAGAGCTTGAAGAAAGTGCATCAGTAAATCGAATCACCAAAGAATTTACCAAGAAAAGATGAACTAAGTCGGGAAAGAGATAAAGCTGAAATTAGAATTTCCATTCAAGCTCAAGAAAATATCGAAATAGTTGTGATGAAAATTATGGGTACCTATCAACAACACAACATCATTATAGAGAGGCTAATAAAATCTCACAAGTTAGTCTCCATCAGAGCCTGAGGAGAGGTGAGGCTCAAGTAAGAAATTGAACATGAAGTACAAGAAATGGTGCATGCATGGAAAATATCGATCATAGAGAAAGATACATAGAAACTAAAGAGGAATTGGAAAAACACCCAATGGAGCCCACTAAGATGCATGCCATGCTTACTTCATTATTCCACAAAATCTAGGTCAACCTGAAGACAATGGTGCCTAATACACGCAAATTTGAAGCTATGAGTGAAGGGTCGATATCAAGGAAAGTTTTATCTATTGCAACAAACCATACAGCTTATCACACTCATATGACCCAAGGGTTATATATCAAATTAGAAGCCTTGCCAATTTTTGGGGTTGGGCTCATGATAATTTTTTATTTCATTAAAAATATTCTTTTTGGGATTTCAATGTTATTATGTAAAATAAAACAAAATTAGAAAATAATGTAAATTAGAAATTAGACACGAGGGTAGGTGAAGAGTCATGGAAGGTGAAAGGTCATCTCATTTTGGATAAATATAGCCCTCTATTAAAGAGGGAGGGATCTTAGTTTTTGGACTCTGGTAGGATTTTTCGAAAGGGAGAAGCTTGTAACTACTTTGAGGATTAAGTTTTAGATTTAGATGTGACTCCTACTATTGGGATTCTTAAATATACTTTGTGATTTCATATTGAGTGTCAAGCTCTAATACTCAGAAGCCTGAAGGGTCATGACAAGGATTTTCTATCATGTGTTATCGACTGTTGTAAGATTTTTCTTTATTGTTGTTCATTAGTATATGATTTTTGCACATTTATGGCAAGTTAATGAACTATTTTTTTAATTGAAAAATCTCATCTTTCCAAGAATTTCTTGTTGATTTTCATGTGTTTATGTTTGTTGTTGATTTTAAATTGTTTCACAATTAATAGCTAGTATACTTTAGCCATTATGTATCTCAATTATATATTGTTATCACTCTTTTTTGAGGTGCTATTTTACTATAAATTTGTTGTGCAATTATTTGTACAAACTCATTTAAGTTATTTCCATTAATGCTGATTTCACTTGCATTCCATCAAGGGCTTTATTTGGGTTTCCCTTTCATATCCCATTCATCCAAAATGTAACTTTCACAAAAGCATAAGATGGGATCCATGCTGGAAATTTGGATAGGAATCTCATACCAAAAATTTTGAAGCCTAGTTGGGGCATCATATCTGAGACATCCCCTTAAGATTGTAAACAGTGCATTCAACCCTGTCAACAATTTGTTTGGTGCTAAAAGGAGGGCCATTGTATGACTACTAGTTTTCCTCATTTTTTTCATTCACATATTTTTAGTCAAGATATTAATCAGCCTATTCTCTTTTAAGTTAACCTAGATCTTATTGAAAGTTCCAACCTTGAAGAGTTCCCTCAATATAAGAACATTGAATCTATGTATGTGGTCTTAGAAGAAAATTCAGATTTCTTAGATCTTTCACCCGTCCTTATGTAAAACAAATAAGGAAACTTCATATTACTAGTATACTATCTTATATGCCTATTGTAAGAATACCAATGACTTTTGAAGGTATGTTAGTAGATCCTATTGAAGATTTGGTTGATTTTTATTTGATTGATCTGGTGAAATCTATTGAACAACCTCATGAGGAAGATGAAGAGTCACAAGGAAGGAACAATTTTGAAAATGAAGAAGAGAATAACAACTCAAATGATGAAGAAGATATAAATAACACAATGGTCAGTACTGCATGGATGGATTAAGGGGCTTTTAACTTTGCAAGAATTTTACATGACTTACCCCAACATCCTGAGAAACTTCTTATGAAGTTTGACCTAGACAAATCTATCACTCTAGAAGATCATATTCAAAGTTTTTATTTGGCCTTGTGTTTATTGAAAGTTCAACATGAAGATTTAGCATGTTGATTGTTTCCTTTTACTTTTGAGAATAAGGTTGCCACTTAGTACTACAATGTTCATAGGAGCTCTATTTATAATTAGGATCAATTTTAGAAGGTGTTTATGAGCAAGTTTGGAGAAGAGAAAACACCCACAATATTATTGAGAGAGTTGGTTTCCTTACAGATGGAAAAGAAACAAAAGGTCAAGGATTTCAATCAATGCTTCACTACAATCATGAATAATTTTCTTGCCAATGCTTCTCCTCAAGATGTAGTAACAATAGAATATTATATCTCAACCCTGATTTCGTCCATAAAAATGTTCGTTAAGAGGGCAAACAAGGCTAAATTGGCTAAGAATTTCGCCAAGGAATTGGAAGTAGAAAAACAAATTCTATCTATTGGTGTTCATCACTCACAAGAAGAATCAAAGAGTAGTTGGAACAAGCCTCAACTGACTACAAGAAAATCTTCTGAGAAAGAAACCAATTATTTAGTGAGTGTTGTCAAAATGGTCAAGAAGTTAACCAATGAAGTGGTAGATTTGAAGAGAAGTTTTCGAGAAATTTCTTCTAGTAATCGATCCTTTAAACCATTCTACAAGCATAATAGCAATCCTTTAGCTAAATCTACTGAAAGTTCAAATTTCAACTCAAATGTTGAAGAACTTGGGATGGATGACTTCTGCTCATATGATCAAGTTGGTAATTTGGAGAAGATGTGTCCTTAACAGATTAATTCTATGACACTTGTAATCAATTCATTGCTGGAGCAATAATCCCTTGAAGATAAAATAGGGAAAAATTTGGAAGAGGAGTCCCCTCCAACGTATGACAAAATACACTGCAGGGTCGACCATGTTTTTATGGGATGTGGTGGTTGATCATGAAATAGAGACGGTAGGAGAAGTTTCTCTTAGAGAGACTCAAATGGCCAAAGCCACTAAGTCTTATAACTTGCATAGTAAAGGAACTATGGATGAACCTAGTCCTCAAAAGAAGGGAAAAGTGTTGCTTAGGAAGATACTTCCTCAGACTAATAATCAAAATTAAACTTCTCAAACCATGAATGCTCAACCAACCAAGGGCATAAAAGGGAATACTCAAGCAAGTGCAAAAGTACTTGAGTCAATTGTGAAGTCTACCCCAACTCCATCTCTAACCAACACAATTAAGGATAAGGTTGAAGGTAATGTGATTGACAATATGAAGAAAACATGAGAAAATGTAACTCTCTATGTTTTATGAAATCTCCCACAATAAAGAGAGTTGTTGCTTAAAACATTAAAATCACTTTCTACATAGAGTAAATTAGCTTCCAAATCAACAAATTCTGGAAATTTAGCATCAATTGCCCAAGAAAAGGCTATAAATAATGATAAGATTGTAATTATGTTGCAAGTATCAGAGCACACTCAAGATCTCAAACACCACCCTTATTACTTACGTCTAAAATTTTTGATCATGATGTGCATAATTGTTTAATGGACTTTGGTGCATCAATAAATGTTATTTTGAGTTTACAATTTGCAATAAAATAAATGAAACTCTAGAGAAAGCCAACGCTAATATTATACAACTAGTGAGAAATGAAATGCAAGTTGTTGGTGAACTTAATGATGTGCTTATTAGATTATCATATGACTTGAGAGTTCACCAAGTTATCGATATTTTTTCAGTTGACATACCTGAGGCTTATTATTTGATATTGAACATATATTGGTCTTAGAAGCTACAAGGTTAGTTTGCAAATGATTGGTCTCATTTGTGGCTTCCTTAAAAATGCAAGAATAATCAAATGAGGGAGGACAATGAGCCTCACATGAAGTATACCCTAACAAAATTGGAAGGACCCAACAAGCATATAAGTTTTTCTTTGGAAATTATGGGATTTTCTTTTCTTGGAATTAGATATTTTCTATCATATGGCCCAACCATCACTAGTACCATCTGATAAACAATCACAGATCCTTCCTTGTACTCTTATAGGTGCAAATTAACATTGTATAATAGGTGTAAATAAACTTAGTGTAGATAATAATACTCTTATAAATAATAATATTTGGAACTTTCACTATGATGGTTCTAAAACACAAGACAAAGATGGTTCAGGTTGTATCTCATTAGATCCAACAAGAAAAAAACTCTTATCTCATGCCACTTGGAATTCAATTGCACCAACAAAATAGTTGAATGCGAGGTCTTGAGCTTTTGACTAAAGATGGCCATAGAGTTGCAAGTAGAATGTATCAAACTCATTGATGAATTTGAGATAATCAACAAGAAGGTATGCAACACTAATCATTGTTCATCTCCGCATTTAAAGAACCATCAGCAAGAGGTATTGTGCCTTATTTTATCTTCTAAAGCTTTTAATATTTCTTTGGTACCTAGATCTAAGAATGTTGCAACTGTAACCCTGGCTAACATTACAACTCATTTTACACCTTTAAGAGATGGTTTTTCTATTGAATTACTTTATAAACCATATGTACTAGATAACGTAACCAATTTCAAAGTATTCAATGATGATGAACAAACTTTGGAATTTATTATGAATTTACACATGTTTAAAGTTTCCGTTATTGATGAAGACGACCATGAACAATATTTAGAGGATGAAACAAAGATACACAAAATAAATCTGATGCCTAAAGGAGTAATCATGTTAGTGAAGCTATATGATTTGCAAGATCACTTTAAAGGGCCCTCGAACACCAAGACTCAAATTTCTACATTGAGACATGACCAAGTAAACATTGGTATAGAACAAGATCCCAAGTATGTAAATATCAGTACTTGTTTTACCAGAGTGGAATGACAAACATTCATCTGGTTATTTAAGAGTTACCAAGATGTGTTTGCTTAGATATATACTAATTTGAAGACATATATCACTTAGATTATTCAACATGTAATTCGTATCAAAGAGAGTGTCAAGCATTTCTAGAAAAAGCTACACAAAGTGCATCCAACTCTAGAACCTCTTATGCAGAGAGAGTTGAAGAAATTATTCGATGCACAAATCATTTTCATAGTAAGACACTCTAATTAAGTCTCTAATCTGGTTCTTGAAATACAGAAGTAAGGGGAAATTCATATACGCATATATTTTCATAATCTAAATCGATTCTCTGACAAATATAACTATCATGTCCCATATATGGAGAAAATTTGCCAAACAATATCAAGCTCTGAGATGTTTTCTCTATTAGATGGTTTCTAAGGATACAATCAAGTTTTGGTTTATGAACTGGATAGTCTAAAAACCACTTTTAGAACGAAATGGGGCACTTTCACTTACATGCACACGCCTTTAGGATTGGTGAATCTTGGATCCAATTTTCAACGTTATATGGACATAAAATTCAAAGGATTGATCAAGAAAATCATATTCACATATGTTGATGATGTCACCATGTTCTCTAAAAAGTGTTCAGATCATTTATGCTATCTTAAAGAAAATTTTGACGCTATTGAAAATACAGAATATCAATAAACCCCAAAAATAGTAAGAGAGAGAGAGAACGGAATATCAATAAACCCCCAAAATATATATA
>APFE031290712.1:11795-35362 GCA_000404065.3 Pinus taeda
TAATTTTTAAGCTCCAGGCTTATGATAACCCATGGTATTGCCCCATGGTATTCATGTGAGCATAGACTATTTAAAGGGGAAATTCTATCTTAGATCCATCTTAATTCTGGGTCTACCAAGTGCTCAGAGGGATAAATAGATTTCATCCCCCTAAGAGTGGTAGATGTGGAGTTAAGATGAATATAGGTTGGTTTTTATGATAATGAAGATATTAAATAGACTTAGGAAATTATATTGTAAAAACATCTTAAGGTGAATGGTTAAAGCATAGACATTGGACAAGTATATTTGTATACTTCTATTTTAAATGAAACAAATACAGGGCTAAAAGGAATGGATTGATTGCACTAGTCATCCTTCTATAACTTTCCAACATAGGCTGGAGTAAACAGATTGTAATTTGGGTAATTTTTCTAACTGCAAACAAGAACATACTTGTCTATTGGCAGGGTGGTTACTAGGTCCCTAGAAGTGATGAATTTGAATTTTTCTTGGTTTTATATATAGTATTAGGTTTTTTCTCATGCTTTCTGTGAATGACACAGGTGAATTTTATCCTACACCCACTAGGTTATCGATATGTAATTTCAGTAATTTTGATTTCAAAATATATTTTAAAGAAATGCAATGGTTTCATTTGTGTATTCAATAAACACAATATTCTAATCGAATCTGCATTTGTGGTTTACCTATACATATTCCATGGAGAAGTATTAGTGGTGTGACATCAATTGTCCTCGAGTAGAGGCTTTAGTTTTACTCTTTTCTGGAAGCAAATACTTTCTTCCAACATTTTTGAGTTCCATGAAAAAATTGAAAGTCTTAATAGTATTCAATTATGGGTTCAAGAGAGACGTAGTATTCAATTATGGGTTAAAGAGATCCACACTGAATGACCTATCGGCCTTATCTTCACTTCGTTTAAGACTATTCACTTGGAGAGGCTGCATGTGCCCCCACTTCAAGAGCATAGTAAATTCATGTAGAACTTAGAGAAGCTATATTTAAGCTTTTAGTGAAGATTGGAAAAATGTATGGGTTCAATACCACCCAGTCGAGCATTAAGCTTCCAATAATGCTAGATTTTAACCTGGAGCACTTTTGTGATTTGTAGGAGATGCCCCCTCGTATTTGTGACACATCTTCAGTGTTGAACTGGACTATTACTAACTATCATTTCCTTCGAAAGTTACATGATGACTTGGGGAACCTCAACTCTTTAAGAATTTTAAGGAAGGAAAGAAAGTACATTATGCTAAGTTTTCTTATGGTTTTCAAGTTTTTCTTAGATATCTACAACGTTTCAGGTAGGAAAGTACATTATGTTAATGAAAATTTGTCTTGATAGAAAGGCCCAATTTCAAACTCTAATCCTTTCAAAAAACATTGTATAAGTGTAATGTTTCTAAAAGGAAAGAATATTTTTTCAATTTAATTATCATGATCCCATATTCCAACTTATTTTTCAGTAAACCATTAGGCTTTGTAGCTTTGAATAACTCCATGTCTTTTGATAAGATCCTCTTCCAAATTAGAACATAGTTTCCTTTTGGCAATAACCACATACAATGTATTGATTTTGTTATTGAGAAAATAGAGGTTGTGAAACAAGCTTGTGCCATACAAGGACTTGATTCATTGATTATGTATCAATTAGGGCTCTTGATGTAACAATGTCTTGATTTTGTTGCTTGAAAATAGAGGTTATGCTTTACTATTTCATAGAATTTCTTACAATCTTTCCATAATTATTGATTTGTAATCTCAGTCACTGAGGGATGACAGTAATGACAAAGGTAATATTCTATGGTTTGTAGTTCCCCTCTTACTAAATATTTAAATATATCACCACAATTTAATTGTTAGTTAAAGGAATTGTATTTGATTTGTAAACAATTCATTGCTTGATTTATAGATTTTGATTTTTTCCCTTTTTTATTTTTTTCTTAGATTTGGTATGAGATATTTCCAATATTTGGGTTCCCTAGTTTCCCCACCATAGCTATGAGGTTCAAATGCTATCATTAAATATTCTCAGAACGTTACAACTTTTCTAGTAAGTGTGCTTTGAAACATTGTTGTTGCTTTTCCATGGTGTTAATGCAAATAAGCACTACAACTAGTGCCATTATTTAGATTAAGCACTGAAATCTAGGTGGTCTTGTAATGATGGATTGATTTTTTTCTAGCTACTAAGGCCATATGCATTTTTATCTCTTATGTTGTCCTAAGATATTCAAATTCAGAATAAGAATTGAGGTCTCGTTTCCACTGTAGGTTGCAGTCAGTTTCTTGAACATAATATATATTAGATTATCTTTTACTAATCAACTGTGGATGTGATCCCTCGCAAAAAAAGGAAATTGAAAGTGACTTTGATTTCACATTGATTTGTCAAAACATCCACACAGGAAAGGAGATTCAAAGTGACATTAATTTCACACTGATTTGTCAAAATGGAGGCAAGAGAAAAGGAAACTTTGTATTCAACAATGCTCTTAATTTCATATGTACATGCACAGACATATTTGTAGAAAATATTGAAGGGTTGCCTAAGTAATATTTTCCATTCCACTACATTATTTACAGCTTGTAAATAAATAACTCGGAACAATTCATTACACTACTTTTTATTCTTTATTATGCAGTGGTTAAGATTTTGATATTGAACTGGCTAAGATTTTTCTTCCTTTTGTGAAATTGTGTGTTCTATAATGCTTCTTTTCCATTCACTATGTATAGCATATAAATTGTGTCAATGGAGTAGGAAGATTGGAAAGTCTTGTGATCCTTGAACTATGTTACAAGGCAGAAACCCAACGGGGCAAGGTAGGTGCATCCCCACAAAGGGGTCACAAATACCAAAGTTGGTATTGGCTAGTGCCTTGAGCTAGAAAATTTCCTTTACCCTTGTATTAACAGTGAATCTGGAGAGGATTCTAATATTATCTTTAAAAGATTCATATCAGTTAAGATTGATG
This sequence comes from Pinus taeda, assembly GCA_000404065.3. Taxonomy (NCBI): domain Eukaryota; kingdom Viridiplantae; phylum Streptophyta; class Pinopsida; order Pinales; family Pinaceae; genus Pinus; species Pinus taeda. The sequence continues at coordinate 14,777 of APFE031290712.1, forward strand.
AATAAAATTCATGAGACATGAGTTAGGATGTCCTTGCAAGGTGGTTGTTGATTATTGGAAGTATGATGGCCATTATGTCAAGCCAGGTGGTCGCACTCCCTTGATCGTGAGCACGATTGTGATCAAGATGGAAGACTTCATAGTCTAGATTGATTGTTTAGCAGTGATAGTTAGTGGGCTCATTCAAAAAAGCTTCTATTTCACTAATCCTTTTTAGAGAGTTGTCAGATTCAATTTCCAAGGGTTTTAATTACGCTATAGAGTTGAGTTCTGAGAGAGTTGTGATTCATAGTGTTAAGTATAACAACTATGGCACTTGAATGAAGACAAGCATAGTAGAGGTATCAGACTCTGTTATAAGATTACCTACATATTATAAGGGACTTGGTTGGATTTTTTATAATTTTATAAACAAGTTCCATGTCGTGGAAATGTGAAAATAAAATAGATATTACCACCATGTGGCTCTTCTCATATATGGTTTTATACTTTTCAAAAAATTCTCTAAGAGTTCACAATGCTAAGATTCACTAGGACTTTACAAAGTTTTATTATTTAGTGAAAGACTCACCAAGATCTTACAAGATTTTATAATTGAGTAAAATATTTGCCATGCCTGGCGAGAGATTCGCCAAAAAATTATATATACATATTATATTATTGATAAAATTGCCTTCCATTTTTCCTATATACCATGGAGATTCACCCATTTATTATACATATAAATTTAGGGGGGGTTCTTAAAATTTTTCGTGCTATGAGGCCGAGGACTGGGCTAATATGGCGAAAAAGTGTGCAAAATTTTTCAATCAGTCTACCACCACGTAGATGTAGTCCTTGCCCTGCACTGTGGGGAACCTAGTGATAAAATCCATCGACACACTCTCCCACTTCCCCTTAGAAATAGGAAGAGGTCATAGTAACCTAGCAGGGTATGTCTACTCACCCTTGTTCCTTTGGCACATGTCACACTCTCATACATGCCTCAGAACGTCATCCTTAGGGCCCTTCCATGAAAAGTGCTCCCTAATGGTCTTGTATGTCTTGGTAAACCCCTGATGCTCTAATAATGGTGAGTCATGGGCTACCTGCATGATATTCTCCCTCAACTAGGATTTGGGTACTAAATAAATATGGTCCAGGAAGCAAATTGCCTCATTCATCACCCTGTACTGGTCATCCATAACTACACCATCAAGGACCTCACATGCAAAATGGTCCTTGGAATACTCCACCAGTAATTGTGCCTTCCAATCAGGTGCAATTCTCATTAATGAAAGGGTAGTTGCCTCCTGGAAAATGCTTCAGCTAAAACATTGTTCTCCCCTTTAACATATTCAATGTCAAATCGTATGCCTGGAATTTTCTCACCCACTTTTGTTGCCTCTCCTACAACTGCTTTTGTTCCAAGAACAATTTGAGACTGTTGTGATATGTTTTGACCTGGAACCTGTTTCCCACCAAGTACTGCCTGAACTTGGCTAGTGCATGCATGATGGCTAGCATCTCCTGATCGTAATGGATTACAATGTCTCATGGGGTAGTAGCTTCTGACTCTTGAAAGTTATCAAGTTTCCCCCCTGCATCAAAACCGCTCCTACACCTTCCCTTGATGCATCACACTCAAGCACAAAGGGTTGTGCAAATTAGGGAGTTCCAACACCGGGTAGTTTCTCATGACCTGTTTGAGGTGCTCAAAAGCCTCCTGCGCCCCATATGTCCACTCAAACACTCCCTTCTTCGTCAAATCAGTGAGGGGAACTACTAATTGTGATAAGCCCATCACTAAATTCCAATAGTAGGTATAGAGGCCCAAAAGACCCCTCAACTCTACCACATTCCTGGGCTTTGGCCAATCTCGGATGGCCCTTATCTTATCCTCATGGAATCTCACACCATCTTCTCCAATAATGTGCCCTAGATAGAGCATCTCTATCAAAACGAACTCGCACTTTGATAGTTTAGCATAAAATTGTTGCTCCTCCAAAATATGCAACAATGTCTCTAAATGTTGCAAGTGTTCCTCATAGGTCCCACTGTAGATCAAAATATCATCGAAGAACACCAACATGAACTTTCACAACTTCCCATGAAACATGTGGTTCATGCAAGGTTGGAAGGTGGGGCACCTAAAAGTTGTCTTAGGGAAATCTTGGTCCCTCACCCTGTTCTAGTGGTACCCTAACACAAATCAATCTTGGAGAATAACTTAGCTCCCCTCATCTGGTCCATTGGCTCATCTATGCATAGGATGGGGTAACGGTTCTTCATGGTCTTCTTTTTGAGGGCCCATTAATCTATGCACATGTGTAAGGACCCATCTTTCTTCTTCACCAGGACAACTGATGAAGCAAAAGGGTTGGAACTAGGCCTGATGTGCCCAAGTGCCAACAAATCATGAATGTCCCTCTCAATATCATCCTTGTGAGCCTTGGGATGTCTGTAAGGTGTTGTGATCATAGACTGTACCCTCATCTCCAACTCAATAGTATGCTCAAAACCTCGATCAGCTGGTTTCCTAGGCGGTATGTCTCCAAACACCACCGAGTACCATTCTAAAATATCCTGTATGTCTGGATGTGGTGGCTTGGGCTGACGCATAGCCTCAGAATTCCTCAATTCAACGGCCCACTCAATATCACCATGCCTCATATCAGCCTCCATCTTGTGGGTCGAAATAGTCTATGGAGGGTAAGAGTGCATACCCCTCGGCAAAACCAATTTTCCATCTGGCCCTCTGAATTCCATCTCTAGCTTCCTCCAATCTGTAGTGACTCAACCAAGTGAATAAAGCCACTAGGCACCCATCACCACGTTGGTGTCTTGCACATTTACTACAAAAAAGTGGTGTGTCACTGAATAGTTCCCCATGGTGACTGCTAAGGTGGGAACATAATGAGTGCACTGCATGGTTCTATCTCTCGACACAAGAACTAAAAATCCCTTAAACTCCTCGGTTGTGATGCCCCTCCTATGAACCATCTATGTATCGATGAAGTTGTGGGTAGCCCCACTTTCCACCAATACTAAAACATGTTGCCCCTGCACTATTCCCTTGATCCTCAAGGTAAAAATCTTGGGTACACCTCGCAAAGATGCAAGGACCCATCTTGTTGGTGCGAAAAGAGCTCCCCATGGTCATGGTCGTGGTGGTGGTCCCCTCTCCACATGTTCTATATTACCATCTCCACCCACTTCTAGCTTTACATCGTCCTCTAAGTCATTGTTGGAAAAGACCTCAATGTAATGGGCCTTACTTGTTGTGCATCTAAGGCCTGGTGCCCATGGTTCCTAATAGGTGAAACATAACTTCCTCCTCTGGAGCTCCCTCCTTGTCTCCTCATCCATCTTACCTTACCCCTGGTTGTCTCTTGGTGGTGGAGCCCTCGTGTCTCTTCCCCTATGCTGGAATCCCTATCTAGGTGGTAACGGTGCGTTAGCACTGGGTAGGGCATCCTACAGATCTTGGACCCTCCCCACTGCGTCCTGCAAGGTAGTCAACCTGTTGGACCTCACCAATCCCTTCAATGGCTCTACTAGCCCCTATACAAACATGAAGACCCTCCTAGCCTCTGATAGATCAAGTACCATAACTAACAACCTTATAAACTATGAGATGTAAGCCTCAACTCTTTCTGTTTATTTCAACCTTGTTAGCTCCCCAAAATGCTCCTTCAGGTCTCTCCTCTCGAAACACTCCAGCACCCTCCTAGTGAAATCCTCATAGTTTTCCACTTTAGCATGCCCCATCGTGGTTATACCATAGAACCACCAGTCATGGGATTCCCCTTCTAAATTCAAAGTGGCAATTTTAATTGCCTCTCCTTCTATCATTTGATTAAGCTAGAAGTAGACATCCAGCTTCTCGACCCATGCTTTTGCTGAGCTCTTGGATGACGCATCGAAAGTCAGGACGAAAAATCTCCTCATGGTGCATTGTAAATCGGTGCCATGATTGTAGCTTCCAGTTGTAGTAGCTACAACCACCCTCCAAATTTTTTCCTTAGCCTGTTTTGGAGCCTCCCTACCAACCTTCACAGTAACTTGCCTTGCTTTGTCAAGTCCTCAAGCTTCAGTGCCTTTCTTGCTCAAAGGCAGCCTGTCGATCACAGTTTGATCTTTTCCCTTCATAGGCTACTCACTCGGACTTGATCCAGATACAGGTTGAGAAGCTTCCCCTTGAAAATTGCACATTTCTGGAGGGCAACCAACCTTCCCTCCAGAAATTGTGCAATCCTCTCTGGCAGCCTGCTGGGCTCCAGGATTGTGCAGTCCTTCCAACCAATCCTCCGATCATGATTTGCGCAAATTTTCCCAGCAGCAGGTTGTTCAACCCATTATTTGTGCAAATCTAGGCAGTAGTCAGCTACTCTGCCCAGAAATTACGCAAATCTCTTGGGCAGCCAGCTTAGCTCCCAGCCAGACCTCTGCATTTTTCTACAGCAGTTGAGAAGTCTCTTACATGTGCAACTGAGTTGACTGATTCCCTTCGGGACTGATAAAAATAGACTTGCATGCATGGGCTACTTCTCCTAAGGCAGCATGCAAAGGCATCCCTTGTTTCAGGGATCTATGTTTAGTAGTTAGAGGTTACATGCAAGGAAAAATTCTAAAACCTCCCACCAAGTGTCACTTCCCTTGGATTCGTGGCATGCACGTCACAACCTCAATGTTATCAAAACTCATCAACTGGATGTTGTGGAGCTCATTCCTCACATCAACCTTGCAGCTCTGATATCCCACGTCACATTTAGGAGCAGTCGGCACATTCAACTCAGTTGTTGTGGGGTAAACCGCTTCCCATGCCTTTTGTTGCATTTTTGTCGCTTTTTGGTTTTTCGCTTGTACAAGTATTGTTTGCTTGATTTCTTTGAACACTTGCTATCATTTACATGTATACTAGCTTGTTCTAGCTCTGTTTCAGTTTTCATTACTATCTCACTGATGTCGCATGCATGAAATTGTTTTGCATGGACATTTGCCCAACTAGCGAACAACCTCACCTATATGCATGTTGATTTGTTTTTTGAATATTTCATTCATGTTTCACATACATTTTCGATCACTTCTACTATCACTTAGTGTCGCCATGCATTCACTGACTGACTTTCTTTCAGTTTTTGTCAATGAGTCAGGGCAACCTTAGCCTAGGATCTACCTTCACCAAGGTTGCATTGCGCAATATGGGAAAGGAAGGCTCACCTTCCTCTCCAGATTTGAGCATTCGTACCCAGCACTACCCTCCAAGACTATTTTGTGCATTTCTGGAGGACAATGGCTGCTTGGCCCAAAAAACTATGCAATTTTGTCCCTAGGCCAGTAGTCCTTCCATGTTGGAATTATGCATTACGCAATCCCAACAGTCATTAGCCAGACTAGACTGTGCATTGTGTAGTTCCAGCATTCAGTCAGTCTCCCACCAGCCCGAGTTGTGCCTTGTGCAGTCTTTGCAGTCGTTCTCTCGACCTCTCGGTCGAAATTTCACAACCTTCATGATCATTCGCTCAGGTATGTCACAAGTTAGTTCTCATGTTGATTTTGGTTTTTAACTGACAGATTTCTTTCCATGAGTGTTTCCATGTCTCCAGTTATCGCAAGTGTTCATCTGCCTCTCAGCAGCACAGGTACAATGGTTTCCAGGAGAGCAGAGACGAAGACACCGTTCAGAGCACTCCTATGGGTGTAGTCAATCAAGTTTCCATGGACTTTACTACCCACGAAGACATTAATTTGCTTTTAGACAAGGAAATCAAGATATGATAGTAGCAACATCACAACGAGCGACATCATGAATAGCAGCTAGAGACAGCATACCAAATGTAACAAATGCAAGAGGAGGGTTATTGACAACACGGAGGCGAAACAAGGTTGCAAGCTCAAGCAGGTCCATTGATGATGAAAGCAACTTTGGAGACTCCAGCTATGAAGTGACGGCGTGACATGAAGATCGCGTGAAGGCAAAGGATGGAACAAAGGAGTTGCATGTGTTGAAGCAATGACTTAGGAAGAATATGAAGCTACACAGACAGACAAATGAGTTGCAGTAGGAACAGGAATAGCAGTGGGCGCAACATGCACTCACGAATGAAATTGTGCCTGTAGAACTTAAGGATCCATCCTAACAGCTGACATAGAGCAGACATGGTGAGCAGTTTTTTTGATCACATCCAAGGGATTTGGAAGCATGCATGTTATTGAGCGCACGCATGCAATTCAACACACTCACCAAAGCGAAGATAAGAAGCAAGTCCAACTGGAGCTAAACATGTACTTCGACAAGTTGATGTGCATGATCACCAATACACACTTGAAGATCAGCACAGACACCATGCATCAATGTGTTTCTGGTTCAGCCACACCCAAGAAGACCATGCACATGTTAGCAGACGAGTTGGATGAAGGGGCCGAACCAATGCACCGGTTGCAACGGAGGCAAGAGTTCGCTTCAGCAAGATGTCACCATGAGGTGCATGCACACCATCATGGACAACCAAGCTTGGCATCAGCTCACCACCTTCACCATCACAATCATGTCAAAGAGTTGGTCTCATCACGGTAGACCGAGTGTCATTGATGTCTTGTAAGGCTTTCTCAGGCCATGTTGTCTCACATGAGTACATGTGCATTTTAATGTTGAGTCACGTCGAGTGTAAGTCAAGTGTCAATGGTTGGATGTAACAGTCATAGAGTAGGTGAAGGGTAATGAGGGTAATTGAATTATCACAAAGGGGAATGTCAAGGGTCACCCCACCCTTTGTTATAAATAGTCCCTCATAACTCATTGTAAGGGGTTTTGGTCAGCCAAGCTTCTACTAAGACTATTTTTTAAGAAGGCTTGGACAGTATTGTAATGCATCTTGGCTTCTCCACTGCATAGAGCTAGTACATCTCTTTGGAGGAGTAGGTGGATGTGGTAGTAACGTTCCACTGTTGGCGCTAGCAGGTTTACATGGATGTATTGTATGATCATGACTTACACTTCTTTATATAATAAGAGCCAACACATTTTCATGCATATGTTGTTATTATAGTTGGACTGCTCCAGTTGCCTTAATGATATGTGTTGTTTAACTTACGTACTTGTGTATGAACTGATTCACATGCAATTATATGAATCTTGTTGTTAATGTGTTGCATGTGTTGTTAATGATGTCACCGTCCATGTCGAATTATCTGTTCGACATCAAACAGACCTTCACTCGAACCTTGCTATAACAACCATCTCACTTGTCTCGAATTGATCCGTGAGTGTTGTATGTGTTATCTTACCTTATATGATGTGAATGTCGCATTCAAGTGGACTACTCCACCGAAATTTGTGCATGTCCTTTGTGTTGTGTGTTCCTAGCCGAGTTGGAACTGATCGCTTTCAACCTGGAACTCACCTACACCTCCTTCCTTTTTCGAAGTGTTGGAACCTCTCATACACCTTCCTTGACTCTATGCATCAGTCACACCCTTGTTGCTGATGGATTTATTCTACTTACCTCTATGCGACACCGCGGTCAAGGCATTACCTTATGATCCACTTCTGGGACTGCTACAACAAACGGTCTGAGGTCTAATTGGTACTTCTTACCAAGGAGATCCCCTTGACATGTTGACGGGTACAGCACCATCAACACTTCCTCGACCTTATCCTTTTCCCTTGTTATCACCTTTCAGCTTACAAAATTCCCTGAAGGTAATGGCCTCTCTGAAATCAAGCCCGTAGGACTGATACTCCACAAAATAGTCCCCCATGGGCATCTCCTCTTGCCCTTGTGGCCCACCAACATCAGATGCTATAAATGTGGGAATAGTGGACCTAGGTGTTGTGCTTAAAATGGGGGGTGTGTTGGGCCCATGACCCCCTTGGTGATGCGAATACCGGACCCCTCACTAATTTGGAATTTCCATTAAATCCCTTTGCCCCTATTTTTCCTGCAATTTTGTTGCCTCAACTCCTAAATACCTTTAGAAAAATATTATGTGGCCTTGAGAAGATGTAGGGGAAACTCCTCCTCTTTACTCCTTCTATTTCCCTCGTTATCCCCCATGTTTGGCCTTTCAACCTTTGGTTCAACTATCACTAGATCTGGGGTAATTTGTAGCTACCTCTCTCTGCTTTTGTACCTGTGCCTCCTGTAAGTTACGTTTTTTTGGTCTTCTGGTGTCATAGAGTAATTTTGCTCCCCACAAGCTAAGTCAAGACTATGATATTTGATACTACTGTAATATCCCTAAGGAAAATTTACAGTAATAAACAAAGGATGCATAGATAAAAACACAAAAAAAAATTCCCACAGATCAGAACATGAAATAGAGCCAAAAATTGCGTTGTTGAGCCATTTTATTGATTAAACAAGAGGTTGCAATGGGTTCTTGGAAAGTATGCACTTGGGCTTTCCCAAGGCAAGCTAGCTAAGCCCAAGTGATGAAGATGAAGTACCCCAAGCATACTCGATAATATCCCTTTAGATCTGCGTTGAAATGCTTAGAAAGTGAATTGTTGGCTGTGAAGAATAGTTGTTAGGGGCCTCCTCCGATGCTTAGAAAATTTTAGGAAATTAACCTCGGTCTCTCCACCAAATACCCAAAAATCCCACAAAGGAATTGGCCAATTGTTGACTTTTGAATTTCAACCCAATTTCACTCAATGGCACTACTACTGGGTAACTCAACCAACCTGATAATCCTATTATTGAATTCCCCCAAAATGACTACAATCACCAATAAATCTCCTCCCCAGACTCCTCTACAAGTTTCAGCCAAAATTCTCTTCTCTCCTCAACCCCCATGTGAGACACCACCAAGGATTACATAGTGCCTACACTGTTGCTACCTGAAACTCCCCACACTCACACCACGTTGCTCCCAGATCAATCTGAAAAGGATGAGACTCCCTCCTTGGGCTAGCACTCAAAGTCCACTGAAGCAAGGGGTGAGATTTTCGCCTGGAAAGCTCTTGTGCTCAACAGTACTTGCAGACTTGGCTTCAACTCAAACGTGTTAGTCTAGAGAAAACTCAAATAATCATGAATGACAAAAAATAACTACCTCCTCCTCCTTTTTTCAAAGAGCCTCCCAAATTCCCATGTGGGCCCAACTTCGACTTTCCCCCACCAATCTCCCTCCAATGAGTGTGTGTTTCCTTATGGGCCATATTTCTCTATGGGTGGCCACCACTTACCACTACCAGTGCAATTTTTCTCCTCCTTCCTCTAATTTTTGGGCTTCCCTTTAACTCAAAATTTCATGTGGGAACTCTAAACCCAATTTCCTAAGTGAAAGTGCGAATTTATCCAAAATTGGGAAGAATTGATATTTCCCTTTAGCAATATTACTAATTTGGAATATCACAAAGCGTCTTGTCGCTCCAAGATGCTTCATTTCTCCTTATCTACCAAATTTGTAATATCAACCAATCCAATCATGCTTCTGAAATATTCAAACTTCTTATTTGTAAGAGACTTTGTCAATACGTCATCTACTTGCTCATTTGTCAAAATATATTGTAGCTTCATGACCTGATCCTACACCAAAATTCTAATGTAGTGGTACTTGTTGTTAATATGCTTCATCTTGGCATGAAACACAAGGTCTTCATACATCTTGATGATGCTTTGATTATCACAATTTAGCATTGTAGGATCTAGTGGACCTCCAAACAAATATGATAAGATTTTTCTAAACCAAACTGCTTATTTTCATATTTCACATGCAACAACATATTCGACTTCAAAATTACTTAAAGCAACAGGATCTTTTTTTCTACTCATCCATGAAATCATTGTGGATCCCAAACTAAAACAGCCACTGGTATTACTTCTTCCTTATGTCTCACTACCACCCCAGTCAGAATCAATAAAACCTGTCAATCTAATTTCCTTCCCATCATACTTTAGGCAGTGATTAATAGTTCCATGTAAGTATCGTAAAATGTGCTTGGAATCTATCTAATGGTCATGACGAGGCTCCAACTAAAATTGGCTAAGAAAATTTACTACAAAGCATATATCAAGACTAGTATTCTCTAAGTACATCAAATATCTCACCAACTTATGATAACTTGTAGGATCAATGGGACTAGAGTTGGAGCTTCTCAACCTCTTTACATGCAAGGACTTCTTCAACATGCATAACAACCTTTTCTTACCCTTCATTACAAAGCCTTCTAGTTGCTTCATATAGATCTCTTCACTCATGTACCAAAGTGGGAATGTTGTCTTCGCATCCATCTATTATACATCAAAATAAAAGGCAACAACAAAACATAAAATAAATCTAATAGAAGCTAACTTTGTAGTAGGAGAAAAATATCACCAAAGCCAATTCCCTACACCTAGGTATAACCTTTTGTTACCAACCAAGATTTTTATTTCTCCACTTATACATTCAACTTCTTCTTAAACACCCGTTTTCTACCAATGGGTTTTCTTCTAGTTGGAAACTCCAGTTGATCCCAAGCCTCATTCTTGTCCAAGGTCTCCATTTCTTCAACCAAGGCCTTTAGATTTTTCCATCCTTTGAATCCACTACCTCCCTAAAAATTCTAGGATCATCATTAGTAATAGACAAATCAAATTTAATTGAACAGAAATCAAATGGAATATAAATTTCGTGTTACCTTATTTCCTGAACTAATCTCCTCAAAATTGTATTATGTGGTTATTCTTCTTCTAAATCATGTTCTTCTATAGAGTGTGAATCGTCATCCTTTAACTCAAACTCTATCTTATTTGGTTCTTTCTCCCTTGGTAGGTGTTTAGTCAATTTAGTGTCCTAAATTGCTCTACATAAATTATCAATTTGGGTATCGTAAACTGATGAAGTGTGGTGCACCATATGTGCTTAGTTAACCTTTTTTCTTACATCGTTGTTTTATAGTTTATGTTGTTTTTGGGAGTTTTGTTTCTTATGTTAGAATCTAATTTCTAAAGAAAAGAGAAAATGAAACAAATCAAAACTTTGAACAATTAGATTAATCTAAGCCAACAAAATATCTAAGAAGAGAAAGCAAGAAAAATAAAGCTACTGCAATTTAAACTAAATGCAAAAGTAAAACTTGAAACTGCCCTTAAACTAATGAAATTCAAGTCAATAATCTCATTTATAGTCACAACATTCCGCCAATTTTTGCTCTAAAAACATCATTATATGGGATGATAGAATGACACTAAACTATCTAATGCTATACTAATGGAAAGCAAGTCATCTCATTCATAATCATAACATTCCGCCAATGTTGGCTTTAGAAACATCATCATATAATCATGAGAGAACGAAAGACTACAATAAGCAGAAAGAAAGAAAAACAAATCAAGTCTCATTCATAACTTCACATATCGCCAATTTCGTTCTTAAGGAACTAAAAAGACTCAATGAGACATGAACTTATGTAATGAGTATCCTACTAAGCAAAAAGCAAGAAAATGTAAAGAAAAACTAATCTACTGTGTTCTCTATGCTCCAATTCACCAATCGGAAAATAGGAAGACTACTTTCTTGGAATATTTTGTCAAGCATAAATTACACAGTTAGATAAATCTACAATCAACTGGTTGAGTATCCTACTAAGCAAAAATCAAGAACATGTAAATAAAAACTAATCTATTGTGTTCTCTATGCTCCAATTCACCAATAGGAAAATAGGAAGCCTACTTACTTGGAATATTTTGTTAAGCATAAAATACATAGTTAGATAAATCTACAATCAACCGGTTGAACACACTTGCATGAATTAAAATTGCATGAATGGAAAATCTAAACTATCAAACTTGAAAGCAATAAAATGACATACTTGAATGAAATTAAAGCAAAACTTCAAAACAAAATCTACTCTACCTTACATTCTAATGTGCTCCATGACATCTATTTCACATCTCCTTCCATGTTGAGAACATCAAAGCTTTATTCAAATTCTTCAAAATTACAAAGTACAACAAAGCTCTCCAAATCTTTCCAAAGCCATCAAGGAAGAACTACAAAGTCCAAGCTAAAAAGCTACCAAACAGCGACAAGCTTAAGAACTAAAAAGCTAAGCTCCCAAATGAAGGAGAGAGATCTCCTATTTATACAAAAAGATGAGAAGTCATCTCATTAATAAGAGTCCATGAATCTCTCCCTCTACCTCTAGAGTCCTAATCAAAATAGGAACTGATAAGACACATGCCTTCTTAGAGTTTTAATACAATTAGGAGATGTGACACATATCCTCATGATCCCATGATTCTCTCCACTCAAATTCGAATTTGACCTTAGAGTGCCACATAAAGGTCTTCTAGAAGCCTGCTTTTAACCACACATGTCAACAATCTCAACCCACTTGTTAGGTATAAGCATATGCACATTATTTTCTAATTTTTAACCACAAATTCACTTAAAAGGCTAAGAATTAATACAGTTTGGAAAAACATAAATGTGGCCCAATGATAATGAAAGTGGGATGAATGTAGTGACATGGTAGTGAAATGGAGGTGATATAATGGACATAATAGTGAAAGTGTAATATAAATGAATGAAAATTTCAAGACCCAATATATATTACATCAATTCTTTTGATCCTTGAGCTTTGTCTTAACTTTGCATAATATCATTTGATAACTTCATACTTTTGCAAAGTGTTTTACTTCAATTGCAACATGGTTGGTTTTTGTGTTACAACCATATTTTGTTGTTGCATTCTATTTTGATATTTGAACTTTGCATAATGATATTTTGATTATTGTTGCAAAGTATATCTTTATTAGATTGCATGATGGTTGGTTCTTGTGTGACAACCATGATTGTGTTTGTATCCAATTTATCCTTTAAGCACTTTTGAAAAGCCATTGTATGCTCATAATATCAATGTAATAGTTAATATATGTTGGAAGTATGTGGGATCCTGAATATGATATGGACATGGCAAGATATCAATATGAATGTATTCCTCCCCCCGCCCCCCCCAACTGATGGTATTGGCAATTTTATGAAATGAAGAAGAGAAATGTTTTTCCAACAATTATCATTCTAGCTTTTTATGGAATTCTATGGTCAAAAGTTAGAAAATGACGTACCTTAACTTACCCTTTGAAATGGATGAGTTGGATGTGTGGTGGCTTCAAAAATTGTGATCATAATCTTCTTCAAGTGGCTGAACAAGAAGAGTCAAGATGAATTTTTATTGCTTCTACTAAAACTTGTTGAATCTGCTCCCAAATGCTGAAAATAATAGTCTTCATGTTTTCAAAATTCGTTGGCACAATTCCTACTATGTGAAAAGATGTTCTGACGTCGAACATAGCAAGAAATTGTTGACTTAGTGGTCATTAATGGATGCCACTAGTCAACACGAGAACTCTCACCATTGATGACAATGAGAGTCAAGATGCCCAAACACATCTTGCTAGGTACGAATGAATTTGTCGATGTCGAGTCACCTAGAAGATCTGATGAACAAGGGACATTAATGTATTCCCATTGTTTTTCAGCATGAGAACTTGCCATTAAGGCATGCAAGCCTCAAGGTGTCTTTACAAGGAACTTAGACTCAAAGGACTATGGACTCAATAATTTGCATTGAATCAGGACTTATTTGAGAAATGAAAATGACAGGAAAGAGAAGATGAAAATAGAAGATGACAATGGAGAGTAGAAATGGCAATGGGCAATAAGCATGTGAATGAACCTCTTGCTTTTATTTGTGGGTTATGAATGCACAAAAAGAAATGGAAAGTGTATGTGAATGTAAATGGAAAATATGGAGGGAAATGAGGTGAATGGTTTATTATGAAATATGGATGTAATGGAGACAATGGTACCTGAAAGTTTTTCAAGTATTTGGATCTGATTTTGCATTAGCATATTTCTTCTTTGTTGTTGATCATCCTCTTATGAAACAAATTGGTCTCTTAAGAGAGACACCATTCACTTGTAGTCATTTGTCCTTCCTCTTGGAACTTGCAAAAAAAACTAATATTTCTTCTGCAATGGAATGTAAGATTATCAAAGGAGAGAGATGGCCAATCTCTCTAGTTATGATATTTACACACAAAACTAATAATTCGTATTAATGAAACAAGTTCTCAAAGGAAAATTAAAATAATTTATACCTTATTTGGAATTAGTGCCTGAAGTCAAATTTTGCTTATTTTCAGCAATTTATTTCATTATTTACTATTTCAAACTCTGATGATGGATTTCTCATTGGGTAGATCATGTTGAGATCTTTCTAATGACACTTGAATCATCAAAATCTGATTTTGTATGAGAAAGTTAGGTTGATTTGAACAATGATATTTTTCAGCTGCAAATTGATGTTTGGTTGCAGAATTAGATCAGCTGCGGAATTGGACTTTAGCTGCGGAACACGCACAATTTCTATAGCTAAAAATATTGAATAAAAAGTTAGCTATTCATTTTCATCATCAGTCCAAAATTAATCAATACCTTCATAAAAGTGAGTAAATAACTTATTCATTTCATTGATTCAATTTTTTTTTTTGACATGTGGCGACTTAGTGATAACACACACCTTGACTTCCCTTTGACCGGGGTCTTTTTCATCGACTTGGATCAAATGGATAGGACACCATCCATGTATTGAGATTTTCCTAGCTACCCATGTGGCTTGTTTTGTCTCTTGATACCTGTAACCTACAAAAGTATGAAAATGGCTATCGATTTGCCATTTAACTGCGGAACAAAGCTGCATTCCGCAACTAGAAGACAGTCTCAAGGCCGCTAATTAGAGGAATTCTAGAAACTAGATTCAGTTGTATACTAATTGTTGATTTATTCAAATTTCTTACAGTATACTGCCACCAAAGCGCAGCAAAGCTCCCTACTTCCTTAAGGATATCTATTCGATGCATATGTTTTTTTCATTTATTATGTTGTCAAATATTTGTTGCCCAAGAGCTTTAATGGTTGGATCAATCTCAGAGAGGTGAAACCAAAGCATATGATCCAACCTAGCTATAAGCGCAGTTTGATAAAGATGAAGTGGAAAATAGTCATGAGCTTGATCGACGCTTTTTGTGGGATTACGGGTTGACAGAGGTCGTTTTATTGCAGATTTTTTGGCTGGAAATATGATCAGGCTACCAAGCACGTCATAATAAAGTCAAATACGTACACATAACTTGTCAATGAAGACAAGATCCATGAGTACCAACTCCTGTGCCGAGTAGGTGTTAATGAGTTACAGACAAGTGGAAAAAGGTGGGAGACATGTAATCATGGTTAATTGTTAGTACGTCATTGATTCCAAATCAAAATTCCCCTCCCCAAGCAGCCGAATTAAATCACACTGCCAGGTTATTAATTCAAGTTCCGTTTTTTCCTCTTGCGGCCTGCAAAAATGGGCTTCAAAGAAATACTAAAATCTCCCAACCCGCTTCAAATTCCCTCAAACGATTTTTGGGTTATCTAATTGACCTTATTACCAAAAAAACCCATGTTTTATTTTTCCCAAATTCGTCTCTGTTTGGCTAGATCGTGTAGTTAAAGTTTGACATTTTTCAGTGTTTTGTGTTTTCCTGAATTGCTGCATTCGGTTATAAAATTTCGAATCAGAGGTTATGATTCCAATATCCAAAGATAATTCAAAAATGTATGCTACCAAAACATTTAGAAATTATAAAATCTCAATTAGTACCGATCCAATGAAGATGACCTTAGCACTGAAGGATATGAACGTCCAGGAGGGGATGTGAAGTCAACTCTACGAAGGGCAGCATCAACGTAGTCAACCTCTCAAAGTTTGTGATATCTACACTAACCAGTAGCAGCAAGTAAATGTATTCTACAGTAATTGTCCCATGTTGTCGTAGAAACAAACTAGGCTTTTCACTTGTTTGGGCTATGGGTAGTTTTGCAATTTTCAGCACAGAGAATAGCCTCCGCTGCTTCATCGACAATTGGATCAAGAACAAAAACAATTGTTGTAGCATAAGATGGTTTAGCTTTTGGCTTGACTGGCTTTCCTTCCCTTCCTCCAGTGCAGCATTACTTCAAACAAAGGTGCACTATAAGAATAATTTGATCAAGGAATTATAATTCGATTAACCCCAAACCCTAAGTCGATGATTACGCCAAACTCTTGAGAAGTTCTTGGCTGATGAATTTGAGCTTGTAAAAGATATAATTTGTTGATTTGAATGTGCTTTACCCTTATTTTAGAGCCAAAATGAAGACAATGTTACAAGTAGGGCAGGAAGAGTTAGAAAGAATCCATTTGTCTACACATTCTGTGTGGAAGCCATGGTTGCAATTCAGCAACATTGTGACATCTCATGTCATGAATTCTGCCAAATAAATAACGCACTCTATTCCAAGCTATGGCATAATTATTAACTCCATAGAGTTTGTTGCTTGAACAAGTGTGATTTAAAAATGAATTGTGGGTTTTTATTTTTTATTGTTTTTTTTAAATGCTTTTGCAGGTTTGTTTCAAGGCCAAAGCTCAAACAGGAATGCAGATTTTCTATTGAGTCCACATTGGAAACTGGAATCGGGGATAGCCATTGATTTTTTTTCTCTGAAATTGTAAAATTTTATAAGAATGATTAATGATTTTCAATTTCAGGTAGCAAAGACTTCAAGGTAAATATGTTAAAAACAGGACTTTGACTGAGGTGTTAAGCTCATTTTTTATCGATATGGGCTGGGTGACTAGGATAGGATCCATGTCGGGACAACTCCGGAGATGCCCATGTGGTTGGTTTCTTCATTGGATGCCTGTAACCTACTAAACCTTGGAATTAGCTGTGGAATTCATAGTTAGCTGCGAAATCAGGCTGCATTCTGCAGCTAATTTGCATAATCTTATTAAAACAGGACACAGTGTTTTGAGGACCACTACAAACCATAACCAGTCAATCTTGGACAGCTGAGCCTATCAAAGTAGTTGGATTTTTATTTTTATTTTTTTTTAATCAAATGAAATGATGAAGTTTATTTTGTCCCTTTTTTTTAAACATAACAATTCTTTTTCTGATCCTCCAGATCACACAAGGTGCAGGAGGAGAGCATACTCAAGAATTATTAAAAAAAAAAATTAGATGTAAGAATAAGATTTCCTAATTACACTTCCCCAGAAACGGCGCCAAAATGTTTAGTCAATTTAGTGTCCTAAATTGCTCTACATAAATTATCAATCCGGGTATCGTAAACTGATGAAGTGTGGTGCACCATATGTGCTTAGTTAACCTTTTTTCTTACTTCATTGTTTTATAGTTTATGTTGTTTTTGGGGGTTTTGTTTCTTATGTTAGAATCTAATTTCTAAATAAAAGAGAAAATCAAAAAAATCAAAACTTTGAACAGTTAGATTAATCTAAGCCAGCGAAATATCTAAGAAAAAAAAGCAAGAAAAATAAAGTTGTTGCAATTTAAACTAAAGGAAAAAGTAAAACTTAAAACTGCTCTTAAACTAATGAAAGGCAAGTCAATAATCTCATTCATAATCACAACATTCCACCAATGTTGGCTCTAAAAGCATCATTATATGGGATGAGAGAATGACACTAAACTATATAATGCTATACTAATGGAAAGCAAGTCATCTCATTCATAATCATAACATTCCACCAATGTTGGCTTTAGAAACATCATCATATAATCATGAGATAATGAAAGACTACAATAAGCAGAAAGAAAGAAAAAAAATCAAGTCCCATTCATAACTTCACATATCGCCAATTTTTCTCTTAAGGAACTAAAAAGACTCAATGAGACATGAACTTATGTAATGGGTATCCTACTGAGCAAAAAGCAAGAACATGTAAAGAAAAATTAATCTATTGTGTTCTCTATGCTCCAATTCACCAATCGGAAAATAGGAAGACTACTTTCTTGGAATATTTTGTCAAGCATAAATGACACAGTGAGATAAATCTACAATCAACTGGTTGAGTATCCTGCTAAGCAAAAAGCAAGAACGTGTAAAGAAAAACTAATCTACTGTGTTCTCTATGCTCTAATTCACCAATCGGAAAATAGGAAGACTACTTTCTTGGAATATTTTGTCAAGCATAAATTACACAGTTAGATAAATCTACTATCAACCGGTTGAACACACTTACATGAATTAAAATTGCATGGATGGAAAATCTAAACTCTGAAAATTGAAAGCAATAAAATGACATACTTGAATGAAATCAAAGCAAAATTTCAAAACAAAATCTACTCTACCTTACATTCTAATGTGCTCCATGACATCTACTTCACATCTCCTTCCATGTTGAGAACATCAAAGCTTTATTCAAATTCTTCAAAATTACAAAGTAGAACAAAGCTCTCCAAAGCTTTCCAAAGCCATCAAGGAAGAACTACAAACTCCAAACTAAAGAGCTACCAAATAGCTACAAGCTTAAGAACTAAAAAGCTAAGCTCTCAAATGAAGGAGAGAGATCTCTTATTTATACAAAAAGATGAAAATCCATATCATTAATGAAAGTCCATGAATCTCTCCCTCTACCTCTAGAGTCCTAATCAAAATAGGAACTGATAAGACACATGTCTTCTTAGAGTTTTAATACAATTAGGAGATGTGACACATATCCTCATGATCCCATGATTCTCTCCACTCAAATTTGAATTTGGCCTTAGAGTGCCACATGAAGGTCTTCTAGAAGCCTCTTTTTAACCTACACATGTCAACAATCTCAACCCACTTGTTAGGTATAAGCATATGCACATTATTTTCTAATTTTTAACCACAAATTCACTTAAAATGGCTAAGAATTAATAAATTTTGGAAAAACATAAATGTGGTCCAATGATAATGAAAGTGGGATGAATGTAGTGACATAGTAGTGAAATGGAGGTGAAATGGAGGTGATATAATGGACATAATAGTGAAAGTGTAATGTAAATGAATGACAATTTCAAGACCCAACAATAGGACTTAATGTTTGATAACATCTTTCACTTCTCTAAATATCGTATATTGATTGTACACAACCTTATTTTTTTCTAGGTTCCAAAGCTTGTAAACTTTTAATCCATTTTTATAACCAATATAGATGCAACCTTTCATATTTTCTATCCAACTTAGTTATGTTTTCCTTTGGAACATGTACATATGCATCATAGCCAAATAGTTGATATGTGTGAGAGATTTTTTCTTACCAGTCCATACCTCATGTGGATTCTTATCATCCAACACTGATGAGGGTGATATATTTACCAAGTAATATGTAGTATCCATTACATTTTCCCAGAATTTTTGTCCTAACCCAACACCACTGAGCATGCTCCTTTCTTTTTTCCATCAATTTCTTTTTCATCCTTTCTGCAACTCCATTATGTTGAGGTGTATATGGGGTAGTATTCTATTATGATATACCACACTTTTTACATAACTCTTCAAATTCCTTCCCACGGAACTCTCCACCATTATCAATCCTCAACACCTTTATTTTCTTCTTTGTATGATTCTCCACCAGTGCCTTAAATTATTTAAATATATCAAAGAATTCAAATTTCTTCCTAAGGAAATATATCCATGTACTCCTCAAGAAGTCATCTATAAATGAGATGTATTACACAAATTTACCCAATTATGGAATCGACACAGGTCCAAACACATCACTATGTTGGAATTATGGCATAGGTTTGATGCTATGGCTCTGGTGTTGTCCTTGATGGCAACTCACTCTAGTGGCAGATCTCAGTTCAGGCACTCAGAAAGAAGAAAAATACATATACACAGGTTAATCTAGACGAAGACGTGTATACACGCGGTTTATACGTTACAAAAGCGTGTATATGTTGGGGACTTACTCTTGGTCCATGGTAGTTAGTCCTTGGGATTTGAACCTATGGTTTTGGACCATGGCGACTCGTCAGATGTGTTGATCCCTAGTTTTGGGTTCATGGTAATGAAATGATATAGTTTTGGATTATGGTATTGTGGAAGGTCTAAGACTATAAAAGAGGAAGGAGATCTTGTGGCAAATGATCATCTGAATTATCATTGAATATCTGAAAAGTGGTAGATCTGAATGTTGGTAATTGGGTTATGGTGCAGATTTGGATCTGAATAAAGGAGGAACCTTAGCGCAAAGAAGAAGGATAAGTTCTATTGATGGGTCTTAATCTTTAAGCTTGAATTGTAGTATCTTTATATGATTTTGATCTGTTATATGTGGTGCTTGCTTGATCTATAACACTGATAATCTGGGTTAATTAGTGTTTTTGAATATCTGAAAGAGCGAATTATCTTTTATAGATCTGTACACAGGTTTAGTGAAGCGAAGGCGCATATACACGTCGGTTCAGTAAATGGAAATAGCGTATACGCAGGTTGTTAGAAGCGTATGCACGCATTTTGCAGGTTATTGAAATAGCATATATACTTTAAGTTGTGATCTAGCTGCTTCTGTTTATTGCTGTTGTGTTCTAGGTTCATTGTTTGGTGTGTGGTTTCTGGTACTGTGTTTTGGGTACAGCTGTCAGAGAAGTATCTACTTGATTCAGATCTAATTGGTGGAAAGGAGATTGGTTGATTCTTGATTGATGTTTATGGATCCAGTCTGAAAATTTATGAAACGTGGTCCCTGGAAGAAAGAGAAGGTTGTAGCCTTTTGTAGGCCAGCACCTACGTACTAGTATCTTG
>APFE031290712.1:47078-110265 GCA_000404065.3 Pinus taeda
TTTGTAACTTTGAATAAATCCATGTCTTTTGATAAGATCCTCTTCCAAATTAAAATGCAGTTTCCTTTTGGAAATAACCACATACATTGTCTTGATTTTGTTATTGAGAAAATAGAGGTTGTGAAACAAGCCTGTGCCATACAAGGACTTGATTCATTGATTATGTATCAATTATGGCTCTAGATGTAACAATGTCATGATTTTGTTGCTTGAAAATAGAGGTTATGCTTTACTATTTCACATAATTTCTTACAATCTTTCCATAAGTATTGATTTGTAATCTCAGTCACTGAGGGATGACAGTAATGACAAAGGTAATATTCCATGGTTTGAAGTTACCCTCTTACTAAATATTTAAATATATCACCACAATTTAACTGTTAGTTAAAGGAATTGTATTTGATTTGTAAACAATTCATTGCTTGATTAATAGATTTTGATTTTTTCCCTTTTTTATTTTTTTCTTAGATTTGGTATGAGATATTTCCAATATTTGGGTTCCCTAGTTTCCCCACCATAGCTATGAGGTTCAAATGCTATCATTAAATATTCTCAGAACGTTACAACTTTTCTAGTAAGTGTGCTTTGAAACATTGTTGTTGCTTTTCCATGGTGTTAATGCAAATAAGCACTACAACTAGTGCCATTATTTAGATTAAGCACTGAAATCTAGGTGGTCTTGTAATGATGGATTGATTTTTTTCTAGCTACTAAGGCCATATGCATTTTTATCTCTTATGTTGTCCTAAGATATTCAAATTCAGAATAAGAATTGAGGTCTCGTTTCCACTGTAGGTTGCAGTCAGTTTCTTGAACATAATATATAGTAGATTATATTTTACTAATCAACTGTGGATGTGATCCCTCACAAAAAAGGAAATTCAAAGTGACTTTTATTTCACATTGATTTTTCAAAACATCCACACAAGAAAGGAGATTCAAAGTGACATTGATTTCACACTGATTTGTCAAAATGGAGGCAAGAGAAAAGGAAACTTTGTATTCAACAACGCTCTTAATTTCATATGTACATGCACAAACATATTAGTAGAAAATATTGAAGGGTTGCCTAATTAATATTTTCCATTCCACTACATTCTTTACAGCTTGTAAATAAATAACTCGGAAAAATTCATTACACTACTTGTTATTCTTTATTAATCAGTGGTTAAGATTTTGATATTGAACTGGCTAAGATTTTTCTTCCTTTTGTGAAATTGTGTGTTCTATAATGCTTCTTTTCCATTCACTATGTATAGCATATAAAGTGTGTCTAATGGAGTAGGAAGATTGGAAAGTCTTGTGATCCTTGAACTATGTTACAAGGCAGAAACACGACGGAGCAGGGTAGGTGCATCCTTACAAAGGGGTCACAAATACCAAAGTTGGTATTGGCTAGTGCCTTTAGCTAGAAAATTTCCTTTACCCTTGTATTAATAGTGAATCTGGAGAGGATTCTAATATTATCTTTATAATATTTATATCAATTAAGATTGATGAATAAAATTCATGAGACATGAGCTAGGATGTCCTTGCAAGGTGGATGTTGATTATTGGAAGCTATGATGGCCATTATGTCAGGCTAGGTGGTCGCACTCCCTTGATCATGAGCATGATTGTGATCAAGATGGAAGACTTCATAGTCTAGATTGATTGTTTAGCAATGATAATTAGTGGGCTCATTCACAAAAGCTGTTATTTCACTAATCATTTTTATAGAGTTGTCAAATTCAGTTTCCAAAGGTTTTAATTACCTATGGAGTTTAGTTCTGAGAGAGTTGTGATTCACAGTGTAGAGTATAGCAGTTATGACACTTGAATGAAGACAAGCATAGTAGATGTATCAGATTCTGTTATAAGCTTACCTGCATATTATAAGGGACTTGGTTGGCTTTTTTATAATTTTATAAAGAAGTTCCATGTCGTGGAAATGTGAAAAAAAACAGTGATATTGCCACCATGTGGCTCTTGTCATATATGGTTTTATACTTTTCCAAAAAATTCTCTAAGAGTTCACAATGCTAAGATTCACTAAGACCTTACAAAGTTTTATTATTTAGTGAAAGACTCGCCAAGATCTTACAAGATTTTATAATTGAGTAAAATATTTGCCATGCCTGGTAGAGATTCGCCAAAAAATTATATATACATATTTACATAATTGATCAAATCGCCTTCCATTTTTCCTATATACCATGGAGATTCGCCCATTTATTATATATATAATTTTAGGGGGGGTTCTTAAAATTTTCCTCTCTGTTATTTTGGCTTTACACTATTTTTTGTAATGCCCTTCTTTCCACATCTTCAACATACATTTACAAACTTCCCTAAAGTTTTTGACCTTATTCTATATTTATCTCTCCCACATTAGGACTTATTTATATTTCTATTTTGGGAGTGTCCTCTTAAAGACAAGGCATCTTTATTTAGGCTCCCCATGTTTTTTTTTCTCCTCTCCTCTGAAAACAAGGATGACACTATTTCGTCAAATTTTAAGGTAGTTGCATTACTACCTATTGCAACAACTAGACTTTCCCACAAGTTGGTGACCCCAGGAAACCCCTTAATGTTCGTAGTGGTGACTTGGTCATCCACTAAGCCTCCCACTAACCTTTCAAGCTTAGACACATAGTCCAATGGCCTCAAATACAATAATGCAGAGGATGACACCCCAAATATTTGATCACAATGCTCAATCATAACTCAAGCATTGTTCCATATGCTGCATACCTAGCTTCCAAGGAATAATTTATCTCCAGTTTCACTCTTCTTTCACCAGAATTCATCTCAGCTATGTGATATTTGTTTCCCTGGATGATGTTTTTCCTTTTTTATTTGTTTCTCTAATATGATAATTTTTTTTTCCTTCAACTCCTCCACATTATTTTCCAATATTCTTTTGTCACCTTCCATATTGACTACCCTCTTTTCTTCCAGAGGCAATAGGTCTCCTCACCTCAATCCATGAGGGGAATGGGAATGAGTGTTATCCCAATCTCATCTCTTCAATTTATGTCAACGCAAGTGGTCGGGTTGGTCAAAAAGTTCTTTAAGGAATTTTAATGTGATCATCTATTTCCTATTCATGGTACACAATTGTCCCTCTCCCTCAAGCTTTGGATCCATGTGTTCCTTCCTCTAGTCATCCATCAACCAAAATTTATATTTAATTTTAGGTGTTTGTGGGTTCAGGTCCAACCACTTCTCACTCTCAAATTATTGATACACAATTATGTCTACAGATTTGGGGATGAAGAAAAAGGGTTGTTATAGACCCCATCCCCTTAAGGGAACACCTTCCTCGATGTTTTATAGACAAAAAACAAAAATAAATATTGAGTTATATATATATATATATATATATAGAGAGAGAGAGAGAGAGAGAAGAGAGAGAGTAAACAAAAATGGGTAGAGCACCCTCATTTTATCTACCATCTTCTAGGTTGCTTCATCTGGTCCAAAGTGCTTCCATTACACTTTGACCTACTCTATTACTCAATTCTATATCATGGTCTGCCTCTGATCTAGGATGCAAAGTGGTTCTATTTGCAATTATCCCTCGGATTCCACCTATATCACAAACCAATCAATGACATGATTAGTGTCATGTACATACCTTTTCAGTAAAGAAACATGAAATACATTATGTGCTTTCATGGTGGGTGGTAAGGCTAGCCTATAAGCAACAAGTCCCACTCTTTCCAAAATTTTAAATGGTCCACAAAAATTGGGTGCTAACTTAGCACAAGTCCCCACTTTTAGTGAGCCCTTCCTTGCTCTAATGTGGATATATAGCCTCTCCCTCTTGGAATTATTTGTGCATTCTTGTTGATATGCATAACTATTTTCCATGTCATAGGAAACCTTCCATTTCTTCCTGATATTGAACACTTCTTGCTCCATTTCCTTCCGCATGTCTGGCTCAAGAACCACTTTTTTCATTGGGTCATCCAAGCTAATGTGAGTGTTTAATTTTTGGCCATATAGTGCCTCAAAAGGGCTCATATTTAGTGACTCTTGATACCCATTGTTGTATGTAATTTCAACTAATGGTAGGAATTCCTCCCACCACTTTGGTTGATGCATGGCATATATCCTTAGCATGTCCTCTAAAATTCGATTTACCATTTATGTTTGACCATATATATGAGGATGATATCTTGCACTAAAATCTAATTGAGTCCCAAAGCCAGTAAACAATGCCTTCCAAAATTTTGATGTGAACTTGGCATCTTAATCAGAGATGATCTTCTTGGGTATTCCATATTTACTAAATAATTATTCCATGAAAATATGAGCTATGTCAATGGATTTATGGGTGGACTTAATAGCTATGAAGTGAGTTTCTTGTTCAAGTTGTCCACTATTGGGTTATTGAATTCCACTTCAACTTGTTAGCATTCTAGGCAACCGGTAATGTATTTAGTAATCCCTTTCTTCATTCTCAGTGAATAATACGATTTATTTATGGCTATTATCATTTTCTGGCAATCGGGATGACCTAAATAAGGTCTCTTATGAAACTCATCCATTATGAGCTTATTTAAGTCAGTTACATAAGGCACATAACATATATCTTTGAACAACAACATACCATCATCAATGAGATTGTAATTATTACTTGTTGATCCCTCTAGTTCTTGTTGTAATAATTCTTTCACATTATGGAAATGTCCATCATGTATCATTTCCTTTTTATCCTTTCTTTGATGTCAAATTCACAACTTCTCATGGATTCCAAGTGAGCCACTTGTAAATTTCTGCTAAGTGCATCTACCACTCTATTCTCCTTACCCTTAATATGCTTGATATCAAAATCAAACTTATTGATTAGTGTTGACCATTTGGCTTGTCTTACACTTAGTTTGGACTAATCAAACAAGTATCTCAACCCTCCATGATCTGACATTAGCACAAAATTTCTTAGAAGCAAGTAGTGCCTCCACATCTTTAGTGCATTCACAATTACTGCTAATTCCAAGTCATAGATGACATAGTTCTTTTCATGCTCATTTAGTTTTCTTGATTCATAATAGACTACATGTCCTTCTTACATCAGGAATTCACTCAGTCCTTCCTTATAGGCATCTATGTAGACCAATAAATCCTCTTCAAAGTTTTATATCCTCAAAATAGGTGCACATGCGAGTAATCCCTTCAGTTGTTTAAACACAATTGCACACTCTGATGTCCATTGAAACTTGACTCCTTTCCTCTATAGGGATATGATTGGGTGCCCAATATTTGAAAAATATAAAATAATATCTAGATAATCCCATGAAGGACCTAACCTATATGAAATTTCAAGGAGTGGGCCACTCCATTATGGCCTTAATGTTTTCACAATCCAAAACCTCTCCTTCCCTTGAAATGACATGTCCCAATTTTTGAACTTGTGATTGGAAAAAATCGAATTTGTTGAGCTTATCATATAGCTTATGCTCCCTCGGCAACTGCAAGATTGGTTTCAAATTCTCTTCATATTCTTCTTTCTATTTTGAGAAAAAGAAGATGTCATCCAAAAAAACCAATACAAACTTGTCTAGATACAAGCTGAGGATGTTGTCCATTAAGCACATAAATGTGGTTGAGGCATTTATGAGCCCACATAGCACCACCATGAAATCATATTGTCCATATATTATCCTAAAAGTTATCTTGTAGATGTCTTCATATTTGATTCATACCTAATGATAATTAGATATCAAATTTAGTTTAGAGAATATTGCAACCCCCCTCAATTGATCAAACAGGTCGTCAATTATGGGTGGCAGGTAATTTTTTCACTATGGATTTATTCATCTATCAGTAGTTGAAGCAAATCCACAACGTGCATTCCTTTGTTACAAACAGTGTTCGGGCTTCCCAAGGTGACAAAATACGTCTAATCGCTTATCCAGCATTTCTTTCAGCTACAACTTTAATTCCACCAATTCTAATTGCTCATATGGTATGGGGCTTTTGAAATTGGAGTTGCACTGAGAGTGAACTCAATGGATAAGTTGATATCCATGCTAGGTGGCAATCCTTACATTTCCTCTAAAAACACATCACTGAACTTCTTTGAGATAGAATGATTTTCAATTTTTCCTCATTGCTGCCACATTGGGCACTTGGAACACTTATATGACACATCCCTTTTGATTGCATATCTTTACTTGGAAAGTTGAAACCTATCTAATTGATACATGCTTCCTCGGTCCTTGAATTATTCTTTATTTTCCTTCATCATTGAGGCATTCCATCGACTTGTTGTAGCAATCTAACTTAGTTTAGTGGGTTTCCATCCAATCCATGCCCATCAATACATCATATGATCCCAATGACAACAAATTGAGGGTTTTCATTGTTGGCATGTCACCCAAATATAGGTGGCACAATTCCACCCAATCGACGACTTTCTTCTTAGTTCTTGTGTCCATTTGGACCAACCATGACTTTTCATGGGGCTTCCTTTATAAGTGCACACAAATGCAGCCTTTGGACTAATATAATTGGAATTTTAACCTATATTGATTAAAATTGAAATAGTATGGTTGGCGACAATACCTTCCATTTCAATCATTGAGGCTTGATGATATACTTTCTTGTTATCCA
The DNA here is from genome assembly GCA_000404065.3 of Pinus taeda. Lineage (NCBI taxonomy): Eukaryota > Viridiplantae > Streptophyta > Pinopsida > Pinales > Pinaceae > Pinus > Pinus taeda. The sequence goes on from APFE031290712.1 coordinate 53,679, forward strand.
ACACTGAATAAATTTGAGGTACGCTTTGAGTTACATCATTCATCATTGCTAAGGACGATATACAACCTCGTTTTGCTTTGTTGTTGGTGAGGATAGCCCTTTCGCAAGTGGTTTTTTTCCACATCTCCAACATTTTAATGGCTCACTCTTGAACCCCTTAGCCTCTTCTCTTGTTTCTTTGACAAGTTAATCTCTATCAACAGAGGGGAAAGTTTGTTGGAAGTCACCCCTAGCAAGAGTGGTGAGCTTGATACCCTTCCCCATCTACCTGTGCTCAATAGGTTTTGGACCTTTTCCTTTAATATTGATCATGTCCTTTTTCTTCCAATTTGATTGGGTATCCACCCCATGTTTAGACGAATCATAACAATACTTAGCCTTTCGAATGGTATCCTCCAATGTCCTTTGTTCATCAAACTCAATCCTATATTGGTAGGATTATTGTAACCCACCAAGTTATCTCTAGATCTTCCCCTTCTCGTCTTTGATGAATGGCACATAGCTCAACAAATCCAAAAGTATTTTAGTACAAGTGTCAAAAGAGAGAAACCCTAGCTTATGTTTGTGGAACTCTTTAATTTTGTTGTCATAGTACCTCCCAAAAAGGAGTTTCTCATGGAAATATTTTTCAAATTTTCTCCATGATAGTTCCTTCTCTCTAACACCCTTGACATATCTCAAACCTTCCCACCATATATCAATTTTTCCTTTCAGACTAAAAATGGCTACCCTAGCCCTAATGTTTTTAGAGTAGTCATGGACTCTAAAGTATCTCTTCAATACGAACAGCTAGGATTCTGCCTCTTCAAACTTCTTAATTTCTCCATCAAAGGTATGGGTATATTTTGTTTCTTGAACTCCTCCAACATTGAGCTCTTCTCACTTCTCCTTTATTGATGATGTCCTCTAGTTGCAGCACTAGGCAATTGGTCATAACTACTTGACTCCCTTTCGGGAGTATTCAATGGGTTTTATCCCTTCATTGTGTCTTCACTTACTTGCCTATGCATTTTCATGACTTGCTTCCTTCTACCCTATTGATCTCCAATCCTTGCTTCTGGATCTCATGAGATGGGATTTTCTTGGATTTGTACCTACCTAGATATTTAGCACCAAGCCTGTCTTGCATTTTTTTTTTTGCAAATCGGATAAGATTTACAAAATAACTACATCACCTCTACTTGCTTCTCTTGTGCTTTGAAAATATTTTCATTATCTCCTTTGCAACTTCTCAATTTAAATTTTAAAATATTAAGGGTATCCATCCAAGCAAGGGAATTTTCTTCTCACTTATTTCCAACTAAATCTTCTTTACGATCACAATGGGTTTTGTCCATGCTGTAATATACCATTTTGTTTTTTATTCCTTTATATATTAATGGATTTTGTGTCTTTTTATGTGTTGTTACAAACACAAGGTTGTTAGCAAAGTCAAATACACACACACATATATTCACTCAACAGTTTGGCATATCTGGACTAAGCATGTTGCTTTGAAACTAGCTGCAAAATCAAATCCCATGTCAATATGAAAGTTAGAAAATAAAATAAAATACCAAAATTATATCAAGGTTAGAATTCACATCAATCGTAAGTTTAAACTCAGCATTTATCTAACTATCGTCTTAAAATTTATCCTTTGTGGGTGAGCCTCTTCATATATAGTGTTGAACCTTCACTTTGATACCACTTTGTAAACACCTCCCACCCCCTGAATTCCTAGAACGCAGGAGGGTTACTTATTAATTTTGATCCAACCTCCAAGGTTTGTTATGAATATGGGTTCACATGACATCAACTAGAAACTAATATAACCATTTCATTTAGCTCATCAATATCTTTACGAAAATATAAATTCTTTTCTTGATCTGACTCTCAGATCACAAGTTATGCTTGTTAGAAGTTTTCCAAATAAAAAGGGTTCACATCAATCCATGGATATCCATGTGGAACCCATGTTTCCCTTTCATGACCCATGTGGCACTATTGCAGCCACTTACATATCCACTAAGTCACTTACTTTGTTGCACGCTACGTTGGACTATGAAAATGCCTTAACCAAAATAGTTGGTAGCACGAACCCCTCCAAGTAGTGGTTTACAAAATTGGGGAAGGGCGGGGGGGGGGGGGGGGGGGAGGGCGCGGCTCTCAAATAATCTAAGTCATCGATATCTAGACCTACTCTCCACTTAGTTCCTTTGAAAATCCTAGCATCCCAAAGACTCACAAGCTCAATAGGGTCCACCCCCAAGCCACATCACCTCATGCCACATCATCTCAACATTGGGTTCTCAGTCTTCACTATAATCCAACCTCGAGTGGAAAACACCAAGGTATGAGATCATAAAGTAAGGCACGTCACCCAAGGCCACATCACACAAGGGCACCTCATATCAGCATCAAGGTATTAGTGTCGGGATTCCTCACCTACCTCATGCATGTAAGTTTTGTGGTTGATAGTTGATGGTCAATATTAGCCCATTCACATTGGGCCTCTCCACACCAATGCTCACGCAATTACCCTAGTGTTTTGACATCCCGATGGGTCCCACAAGTCCCAGTTTCCATGGGAGGAGGTGTTAGTGCCAGTATCTACATACTTCCATCAGGGATCAAATCTGCTCTTTGCATTTTCATTTTAGTGGTCTCATACTGAAATTTTTGCATCATTTCATTAGGTCATGTCAAGCTGATCCACTGATGGTTGTCTTCTTCTCAGAAAACCAAGTTTTCCCTCATAAGATACACTTGCTGACCCATCTCCAAGTTGTATTCAGTCATAGTTTCAAAGTCAAAAGAATGTTTCCATTAGGTTTTAGGGCATGTTTTCATTAGGTCTTAGGGTTCACTTACAAGGTCAAAAGCATGATTTAAAGTGTAACTAAAGGGCATAAAAGGTATGAGGATGATCAATAAACCATGAGTGATTATTAGTAAGTCATGGTCACTATAAAAATATCTCTTTTTACTAATGTAATTTTCATCTCAAAAACATGTTTTTGCGATGAAAACAGAGTATTTTTAGTTAATTTATATTTTTTGTGTAATTTAAGTCACTTTATGTAATAAATTATCCTGGATACACCAAGCATCTCTCCTTGCTACAAGACAATGAACCACTGCAAAAATTAGTTCAAATTGAGCATCATCCACCTAAAAAGGGACAATGAAGAAAAGGCATTAAAACAGAGATTTGGAAAAGGTCCAAAAGATTAGAAAGTGGGTTTTTCTAATGAAAAAACCAAATTTACTCCTATATAGGATGTCACATTTCATTTCCAAGCATATCATTCTTATTTGACAAAGAATAAGAAAAAAATTGAAGGAGAGAGTCGAAATCGAGCAAGTTCTTGGCCAAGGAGAAGTGGCGTTGTGCATAGGGAGGTTGGCGCTGCGCACAGGGTAGTTGGAGGTGGCACTGCGAACAAAGGCCGGAGTCTTGTGCATAGGCCAATTTTCCCAGTGCAAAAATCAACAGCATTGCGCGTAGAGAAAGGCGTTGTGCACCTGTAGGTGGCGCTACGCGTAGGGCCAGCAAGGGCCAAAACGACCTCCTGCCACCTAAAAACACCAAATTTGTCTTCTTTACTCCTCAAACAAGTGTTGCCCTTGAACTTCATTCTTGGATTTCAATTAATGCATTTGAGGTTAATTTTCTATGCTAAATGCGAAACCCTATAATCTCCACTATTTATGTCTTAAACCCTTAAACCTTACTATTCCTCCCATCACTTATCCCTAAAACCCTAAAACTCCTCCTACATAACACTCCATATCACTCCATATCCCTTTTTCCTTCATCCCCAAAGCAATACCCTAAAACCCTAGCCCCTCTCCCTCATTTTCATGGTTCATACCTCCACTCATTTTCATGTTTACCTAGTCCACCAAATACCCCACAATATCACTTCCCCTTCCCTTATTCCTAATCACCCTTACTCACCCCCTCTATCCCTTTTCTAGGAGTATACAGCCTCAAACCTTGGAAAACATTGACAGAGGAGACAGAGATTATGAGGAGGAGAAAAAGACTGGCAGTGATAGTTCAGCAGGTAGACCTCGGCATCAGAGAAAACCACACAAGGGGGGTAGAATTATCAAGGAAGAGCCATCAAACCTCAGAGAGTTGCAGACCTCTCATTTGGTTGTCACATGTTTCAAGCACCTAGGGTGGTATAAGTTTTGCGAGCAGGTGGACAGAGTTCAACACCATTTTGAGCTTACCAGGCTTTTTGTAACCAATCTCTGTGACAACAAGGTGACTCTTGCTAGGGTGACATTCACAGTTTCACCCTCCATCATTACGGATGCAACCAGGATTCCAAATGTGGGAGAGAAATGGTATAAGGCATAAGACCTAGATGAACACTATTATGAGCCCTACATAAAATCTAGGTACAGAAATGAAGCAAAGAGGATTTTCCTTTTTGAATTCCTGGAAGACAAGTATAGCCCCATGATGAGAAACATCATGAAATATTTCACATGTGAGGGCAAATTTTCTAGATTGTACACCTATCACATAAGGCTTCTCATGCATTTTACAAGGGTGAGGATGTTGAATCTCCCTTATTTCTTGTTCAGGAACATCGAGAAGATGGCCTACTTTGTACAGAAAAATCCATACCCCCAGTAGATGAGTAGTCTCTACCAATATTCCTTGATTAAGATGAATGTGCTTCATCATCTTAACCTCCTCAACATCTCCTGGGAGACATTCATTTCCCATAGCATCTTCAGGGGTTCTCAAATTCCTCCACTAGTGTCTCAAGAATCAAGAGGACCTTCTAGCATTGCTCAGGTAAAGAAAGATGAGAGGGTCAAAGAGACTAGAGTACCTAAAACAAGACATACCATTGGGGGACAAGAAAATTGTTTGCAGCTGATAGGAAATTGTTTTCTCCACTTGGTGTGGAAGGGACCTTGCCTTCTTCATCAACTCATGGGAAAATGCTTGCTCCACAGGGTGTGGAAGGGGCCTTGCCTTCTTCATCGACACAGCAGGTACAGGTGCAACAGCCACATAAAGGGAAAGAAAAGGTGCTAGAGGAAATTCTTGATGATGAGGAGGAAAGATATTTTGATTTAATGCAGCATGATGAGCCAGTATAACATCATATTCATCATGGCATAGAGACAATTGATTTGGAGGCTCGGGATAAAGTAACAAAATAAAACATCATCAGGAGAAAGAGGCTCAAATCCAAGCATTGATGGACAACTTGGCGAGAGCCAAGTATGTCATCACATATATAAAACAATAGAACAAGCAGTTGAGTGATAAGTAGGTCCCCATGGAGCTGGAACTTCTCAACGAAAAGAGACAAAGTGACAAGGGTAAATCAGCAGTGCAAAAGGAAGAAGCATTGATCACTTTGACTTCAATTGAGAAGGAAATTGAGGGTGATAGAGAAATTTGGCTTGAAAGAGTCAAATTACACTTAGAAAAGTTGCTGCAAAGGGCCAATAGGGACAACCAGATCATCAACCACATGGCCTACCACTACAGGACCCAGAACAAAATTTGCAATATAAGGGTCAAGCAGATGAAAGCAAGGCTGAGACGGAATCTCGAAGGCAAAAAGGAGGAGGAGAGGATTAGTTTTCTTGCTAAAGCTTCCTTGGCTCATCAAGATGCTTGATGATGGTGCTTCTCACCAATTTTGATCAAATTCGGAGGAATTTTTGCCTTTGGCAAATTTTAAAAAGTTTAACACAGGAAACTTGGCTCTACGCGTTTTGCCACCGGCGTTGTGCTTTTCCTAGGGACACCCAATGGAAAAATGGCTTGTATTTTTGGATTCAGAGTGATGATTACATGCACCCTATGTGTTTGCTAAGCCTTTGGAGCAGAATTGGTCTACCAAAAGGTCAAAAAAACACCCCAAAAATGACCTTTCTGCCACTTTTTGGACACACAGAAGCAGTCTTAGGAGAATCACCTTTTGAGGAGTCATATGAGTTTCAGATGAAGAAATTCAAGATGTTTTGGAAATTAGACTTGAATATATTTCCAATGAGCTATCATGAGCTCAATTTGGATGTCGGGAAGGCCTCCAAAAGGGACCTGAAAGTGGCATTGCACGTAGGGCCAGTGGCACATTCGTATAGGACAAATTTTGCACAGGATTGCCATTTCACTGTGTTTTGACTGTTATCTTGGATTTTCTCTAATGGAGGATGTTTTACTAATGTAAATGATGACTTGGCTTGTAAATATGATGGATAATTAGTAGTAGAGGGTAGGTTCATTAGATTAAAAGTCATTTTGAGCACAAATGAATCAGTTTCCTCACTTTTAGAGGCAAGTTGTTAGGATGCCTAGATTCCAGTTTATTGTTCAGTGTTGGTTAGATTAGCTCCTCATATTAGGGATTCGAACCCGAAGGATGGGAGGAGGTTGAATTCATGTCTATATCTTCTTCTTCTTTCTCATTGGAAAGGTTTGGACTCAGCTAGATGCTTATGCTTTGATTAGACATCATTTTGTATCTGCTTAGCAGGAGATTAATGAAAAAATGCAGTTATTCCTTTGGGATCCATGTGGCATGATGTTTAGCTCAGTTTCCTCTTTTGTGATCATATGTTAGAATGTATTATTGACTCTATTTCATCATTTCATCGCTTCTAAGTGGATGTTTTCAAGTTGATAGGAAGAACCCATAACATTAATGCTCTGCTTTCAGAAAATATTCACATTTTATGTTTTCTACAGTTTAGGAAGGATCCATGGTGATCACATGCTCTTCCTAGGTTCTCACCAGTTTTGAAACACCTCACCCATTAAAACCCTAGAGTGCTAAGCTTTATACCTAGCTTGCCCCATCGAACACCCTGCAATTTTGACCTAATTTCCTTGTCCTAACTGTTTGGCTCCTCCTGATCTAGAAAAACCCTTCAAAACCAAATCAAACCTTGTGCTACTACACCTAGCCTAATATAATTTTCTAATCCAGTCATCTTGGCTAAGATCCTTATGGAAAGAGCCCTCTCCTGGCCTAATAGGGCTAGCTACTTGGCTAAGCATGGTTTGTGGTTACCCTGGCATTGCCTTCCTTCAATCTGAGGTTCAATCCATGTGATAACATAGTGGCAACCATACTGGGGAATGAAATATTAATCACCCCAATAATATATTTCATTTGAATTCTTAAGCTTGTGGATGATGAGTTTTAGAATTTACTAGGCCGAATTGGAAAGTTGTAAAGAAATATATAAAATTCCAAAAAATCAAACATACTGGCTTCTCGAAGGTACACTAGATCTAATCCAAATCCGAATCCTCCAACCATTTTCAGTGATCCTCAGAAAATTGGGTGGAAATCTAAGAAAACTGCAGGGAAATTAAGTTTAGTCCAAGAAAAATCAAGTGAGGACTTCATTCCCTGTGTTCATTCATTCCCGGAAAAGTTAGATACCTTGTAAGACATTGAGTTTGATATTCGTTTTGAGCAAAGTCTATTTCGTAGTAAATATTTAAGTTGGATTGATCAGATAGTTGTTGATTCTCTTTATCTTTTGATAACCCCATTAAAAATTTGTCTCCACAAAGTGAATCAAGGTCTCAACTTTTTCATGCTATTGAGCAGCTGCAAAACCTTTCTTCAAACTTAAACACTTGGTGTAGGATCAAATTCACAGGACGTCTTTAGACTTTCAGAATATTTCTTTCACTTATACTGCTACCCAAACAATCCCTTACCCACTGTCTACTCCTTTACATATTGGTCATACTACTCAAGCTATCGTTAATTCCCCTTTGAGTATACCAAGTACCCCAATCCTTGCTTTAAATCAGCCACCTCCACCACCTCTAGTTATGGTTGCCCGATAAGCACCCCTTGTTTTGCCTCAAAATCTTGGTGCCATGCCCGCTGATTATCAAACCAAAATACCTTTCTTTGACGGCACCCAAACCATTACAGCTCAATAGCACGTAAACAAAATCAATGATTTCTTTGACCTCCTTGAAGTTGAAATTGAAGATGTGACGATGAGGTTGTTTGTACAAAGTTGGGAGGAGAAGTTTGGAAATGGTTTAGAGCCCTACCAGCAGTGTCTATCACTACTTTACCCATCCTCCATAGATAGTTCCTAGATCGATGGGAGGTGAAAAAAAATCCTCTTCAAATTTTGTTTGAGTATGAGAACATCAAAAGAAATGTTGGCGAGAAAGTGTGCAAGAATATTGTGTAAGATTTAACGCATTGTACAATGCTATCCCTATGAACATCAAACCACTAGAACGATTGGCTTTGCTTAAGTTTCCAGATGGATTTGATACTGATATGGCATATCAGTTGTGGGAATGTGATCCTACAACTCTAGAAGACATGCAAAAGAATGTTGTGAGCGTAGAAGCAAACTTGCTAGCCAAAAGAGTAAGAATGAGATCCGAGAAAAGAGTGACCGTGAAAGAAGAAGCATCTACTTCAGATGTAAAAATGGATACACTGATTCAAGCAATGGAAAGGATGGTTAATCGGTTATCCATCACAGATAGACCTAAACCTCAAATCCAGAATCCAAATTTTAAGGGCCAGCAATAGCCCTAATTCTGAATCAAGCAAAGAGAACAAAAAGCACTAGAACAACCAGCACAACAACAACACATCAGAACTCCCTAAAAGTAGAATTATGTTCAAAGAATGGAAGAAGAAGATGAGGAAGATTCAGTGATTGAAACAAATCATTTTTTCACTATTGATGGTATGCCCATATTTCTGACCGAAGATGAAGAGTATGCAGAGAATCCTGACATTCAAAAGGATGAGGATTACATCATGGAAAATGATGTTGTTTTGGAGGTCGAGTCTGATGATTATCAACGTGGTTACATGAATGCTTTGAGTGCACAGTAGAGGCAATACCCTTTAAGGAGTAGAGATGTACCAGTCAGTCCTATTCAGAAGAGAAAGGATGTGCAGTCAAAGAATGATCCCTCAAACACTCAGAAGAAAGTAAAAGAGCTTGTTGATCTGAATCCTAGCAAGGTACCATCAACAAGTACAATTGAAAAAGATAAAGACAATCAGCAAAAGGATAATGCAACGAAGGAGCAAACAAATAAGAAGGACATTGGTGTCAAAGAGGTGGAAAAAGTCTCATCTTTTAATTTAGAAAGTGAAATTGCTAAATTGAAAGTGCCCATTCCTTTGACTAAGCTTGTTAAGAATAGCAGCTACAAACATCATGTGTCTAGAATACTGCAAAGTGATCCTTTGTTTGACATGGTTAATGTTGAGGATGATCATCTTGAACTTATTTTTCGTCCAGCTATAGAAGGTCAACCAGAAGATAGTGAAGTTCCCCCCTTTTATCTGAGTCTTAGACTGCATGAGTATATTCTCCATAATGCTATGTTTGATTCCGGGGCTTCCCACAATTTGATGCCCAAGGCCATTATGAAAAAGTTGGGCCTGGATATCTCTCACAAATATCATGATTTGTACTCATTTGATTCTGGTAGAGTTCATTGCATTGGCCTCATCAAAGATTTGGTGGTTTCTTTAGATCAAATCCCAACCAAAAATGTTTTGATGGATGTGGTAGTAGATGATATATCTCCACGATTCGGTATGCTCTTGTCTAGATCATGGGCAGCCAAACTCAAAGACACTTTACAACTTGACCTATCTTGTGTTACATTCCCTGTTTTCGGTCAATTGAGGAAGTCGTACTGGGAAAAGAAAATGAAGTATATGATCACTAGTAAAGAGAAGCCCATAAATCATCTAATAAATGTTGTACATATTGATTTAGAGTCTTTTGTTTTGTACACTGATAGTGGATTGAATGATGTAGATATTCAGCTTGTAGAAGTAGATGATGTACTAGAAATTTCCAAGATTTTTAAAGCAGTTCTTAATCAAGGAAAAGGAAAAATAGCAATTTCTTCTGAGCAGCCTCCACAACAGTAGAAGGTCAATGAAGATCAGAAAAATGAAGTAACCAGTGAAGGTAAGGGTGAAAATAAAGCAGAATTCCAACATCTAGAAGACGAAGTCGGCCTTTGGAGCATGGACTTCGATGGTGCTTTAGGTAAATACGGTGCAAGTATTGGAATTTGGATTCGAAGTCTTTCTTTTCAGCCTGATAGAGTCCCAAGTAATGTTAGAGTATGTTCCTATAAATTAGCTTTTGATTGCTCTAATAATGAAGCGGAGTATGAGGCATTGATTACAGGTCTAAAAATTTTGAAGAAACTGGGTGCGAAAAGGATTTATGTATATGGTGATTCAGAGTTGGTGATTAAAAAAGTAAAAGGATAATATCAAGCGAAGCATCCATGAATAAGAGCTTACAGAAACACAGTTCTGGATATCTTGAAAATGCTTACGAAATACACCTTTACAGCGGTGCCACGAAGTCAAAACATCATTGTTGATTCACTTGCTACCGCAGCAATAAATTTGAAAGTCCCAATGAAATCTAGCAATAAATTTGAAATTCATGTCAAACATAGGCCAATTGTTCCTAACAATCTGAGATATTGGCAAGTTTTTTGAGATGACAACAAAATTAATGCCTTTTAGCATAATGAAGGGAATTTCAAGAATTCTTGCATCGATGATGTTTGTGATTCTGATGAACAAGATATTGAGGTAAATCAGATGGATGTTTTACAGCTGAAGGATAATGTTATTCCTAGAGGTCTCATACATCTAGAGGAGCTCTTTGATCAAGATGATGTGGTGAGGAAACCAACCTTAGTTCCTACTGACAAGGGAGTTGAAGATGTAAATCTTGGAATAGTAGACGAGCCCAAGCTTGTGAAGTTGTCAAAAACATTGTCTCCCAAAGCAAAGGCTAAGTATGTTAAGTTGCTTTCTGAATTTTCTGATGTTTTTGCATGGGATTATTCAAATTTGAAAGTGTATGACAAGAACATCATTCAGCATACTATTCTTATCAAGCCGGATCAAAATCCATTTAGACAAAAGTTGAGGAGAATCAATCCAAATTTGTTGCCATCCATCGAGAAAGAGGTAAATAGATTGTTTAAAGTTGGTATCATTGTTCCAATTAGATTTTCTGATTGGATTTCAAATTTGGTCCCGATACAAAAGAAGACCGGAGACATAAGTTTGTGCATTTATTTCCAAAACCTCAATAAAGTATCCTTGAAGGGTAATTACCCTCTTCCTAAGATGGACCATATTCTACAAAGAGTAGTTGGAGCATCACGAATGACACTATTAGATGGTTTCTCAGGCTATAATCAGATCTTGGTGAAAAATACCAAGATAAAACTGCCTTCACAACACCATGGGGAACTTTTCAGTATGCCAAGATGCCATTTGGGTTGAAGAATGTCGGAGCTACTTTTCAGCGGGTAATGGACATAGCTTTCGCCAATGAGAAGGATGTTTTCTTAGTAGTCTATTTAGACGATCTGACAATATTTTCCGATTCTGATGATGAGCACTTACATCACCTAAGGATTGTTTTTCAGAAATGTAGGAAGTTCAGGATTTCTTTCAATCCAAAGAAGATTCTTTTTGCCATGGAGGAAGGTAAACTTCTCGGTCATATAATTTCCAAAGATGGTATTCGCATTGATCCTTCAAGTGTGGAGGCAATCCAAAAAATAGATTTTCCGCGCAACAAAAAGGAGATTCAAGCTTTCAACAGTAAGATGAATTTCTTACACATATTTATACCAAATTTGGCTGAGCATTTATGTGAGTTGACTAATATGTTGAAGAAGGACAACACTATGAAATGGACCAAGGATGCCATGAAATATTTCAATTTGGTTAAGCTTGCTTTGACCACAGCCCCAGTTTTGATCAGTCCTAATTATACTCATGATTTTATCATATTTTCATTTGCATCTGAGCACACTTTGGCTACAGTGTTGATGCAAAAGAAGGATCAGGTGGAACAACCCATTGCTTTTTTCAGTTGAACTATTTAAGATGTTGCTTTGTGCTACAGTATCATTGAGAAACAAGATTTAGCTCTTATAAAGGCATTGAAGGATTTCCGAGTCTATATTTTGCATTCACATACCATAGCATATGTTCCTAACGCATCGGTCAAAGATGTTCTCATGCAAACCGATCCGAAGGGAAGAAGAGGTAAGTGGATAATAGCAATGTTAGAGTATGATCTTGAGATTAAGCCTACCAAACTGATCAAAGGACAAGGCTTGGCAAAACTAATAGCTGAATTGAATCTGCATGCTCTAGACATAAATCTCATTGCAGCAATGTTAGATGACGAAGATGGTGGCACACTCATTCAAGTATCAGAGATGTTTCTCGACTCACCTTAGTATTCTTATATAGTATATGTTCTTTAGCATCTTTCGTCGCCTTCTGGAATGTCAAGAAGTAAAGGTAGATCACTAAAACTAAAGTCTGCAAAATTCTGCATTTTAAATAATGCTCTCTATTGGAAGGATCCAGGAGGGGTTCTTCTTAACTGTTTGGTTGAAGATGAAGCTCAACAGGTAATGAATGATTTCCATAGAGGGGATTGTGGTGGTCACTTGTTTTGGAAAACAACAGCTAACAAAGTATTGAGAGCAGGATATTATTGGCCAACTTTGTTTTCGAATTTATATAAGACAGTCATGAGTTGCCACAAATGTCAAGTTTTTCAAGGAAAAAAGAAGTTGCTTCCTCTTCCTCTGAAGCCAATTGAAGTAAATGCACCTTTCCAGTAGTGGGGACTTGATTTCATAGGAGAAATTCATCCTACATCATCAGCAAAGCATAGATGGATTTTGGCAGCTACCGATTACTTTACCAAGTGGATTGAAGCCATTCCGACAGGACAAGCTACAGACACAGTAATTATTTAGTTCCTAGAGTCTAATATATTGTCTCGTTTTGGTTTCCCTCACAAGATTATTACAAATAACGCAGCAGCATTTAAGTCAAAAAGGATGATTGAGTTTTGCAACAAGTACAATATCACATTGGGTCATTCCACGACATACTACCCGTAAGGCAATGGATTAGCTGAGTCGTCAAATAAATCCTTGGTGAACATTATTAAGAAAATGTTGGAGGAAAATAAAAATAATTGGCATCGAAAGCTTGTCAATGCCTTGTGGGCCGACAAGAGTGAGCAACAAGAAATCAATAGGTACGACAACTTTTGAGTTGGTTTATGGTACTGATATAGTGTTTCCCACATCACTTGCAGTCCCGGTCATGAGATTGTTGCAAGAAGTCGACAGTGAAGAGGATGATATTTAGCACCAAATTAATCAAATGAATCACCTTCAGCAAACAAAGGAAGAGGTTTCTCAAAACACTTTCCGGCTGCAAGAGAAAATAAAGAAGATTTATGACCGCAATACCAAGACAGAAAAGTTTCAGCTGGAATATGTAGTGCTGTGATGGGATGCACGGAATGAAGAAAAAAGGAAAGCATGATAATTTTGACAAACTATGGAAAGGACCATATAAAATCTCAGCCTATCGAGGATATAATGCATTTTTATTAAAGGAAATGGATGGTCAAGAATGCTCAAGAGGACAAGTGAATGGTAGGCTCCTGAAACACTACTACTTCTGATGTAGTTCCCTGAATTTGCTTCAATGTCATTGTATATACCAATTATTTTTCCTTGCAAGATTTCAAGTACAATGTCATCTGACCTTAGGGCCTGAAGAGAAGGCTATAAGCTTAAATGATTTGTGTTGAGTTTAGTTGGTTTTTGAGTCATTTTCAATCTTTAATTTGTTTGATCGTATTGGCCCAATCAGCTAGGCACTTGGTCTACGGTGTTCTTGACACCTCCAAGGAGCTGCCATCCCTAGTAAGGCCAATGTCAGTGTTAGTATCTACGTACTTCCATCAGGGATCAAATCTTGTTTTGCATTTTCATTTTAGGGGTCTCATACTGAAATTTTTGCATCATTTCATTAGGTCATGTCAAGCTGATCCACTAACGGTTGTCTTCTTCTTAGAAAACCAAGTTTTCCCTCATAAGGTACACTTGTTGACCCATCTCTAGGTTGTATTCAGACATAGTTCAAATTCAAAAGCAATCATGTTTCCATTAGGTCTTAGGGCATGTTTCCATTAGGTTTTAGGGTTCACTTCCAAGGTCAAAAGCATGATTTAAAGTGTAAATAAATGGCAACAAAGGTATGAGTATGATCAATAAACCAAGAGTGATTGTTAATAAGTCATGGTCACTGTACAAATATCTCTTTTCACTAATGTAATTTTCACCTCAAAAACATGTTTTTTAGATGAAAATAGAGTATTTTTAGTTAATTTATATTTTTAATGTAATTAAAGTCACTTTGTGTAATAAATGATCCCGGCTGCACCAAGCATCTCTCCTTGCTACAAGACAATGAACCACTGCAAAAATCAGTTCGAATTGAGCATCATCCACTTGAAAAGGGACAATGAAGAAAAGACATTAAAACAGAGATTTGGAAAAGGTCTAAAACATTAGAAAGTGGGTTTTTCTAATGAAAAATCAAAATTTACTCCTATATAGGATGCCACACTTCATTTTCAAGCCTATCATTCTTATTTGACAAAGAAGAAGACAAAAATTGAAGAAGAGAGGAGAAATCGAGCAAGTTCTTAACCAAGGAGTAGTGGCGCTGCACATAGGGAGGTTGGCGCTGCGCACAAGGTAGTTGGAGGTGGTGCTACGCACAGAGGCCGGAGCGTTGTGCGTAGGGATAGAGCCTTGTGCATAGGCCAGTTTTCCCAATGCAAAAATCAATGGCGCTACGCATAGAGAAAGGTGTTGCACACCTATAGGTGGTGCTGCACGTACGGCCAGCAAGGGCCAAAACGACCTCCTACCTCCCAAAAACACCAATTTTGTCTTCTTTACTCCTCAAACAAGTAATTGTTGCCCTTGAACTTCATCCTTGGCTTTCAATTAATGCATTTGAGATTAATTTGTTATGTTAAATGTGAAACCCTAGAATCTCCTCTATTTATGCCTTAAAACCCTAACCCTTACTATTCCTCCCATCACTTATCCCTAAAACCCCTCCTACATAACACTCCATATCACTCCATATCACTCCATATCCCTTTTTCCTTCATCCCCAAAGCAATACCCTAAAACCCTAGCCCCTCTCTCATTTTCATGGTTCATACCCTCCCACTCATTTTCATGTTTACCTAGTCCACCAAATACCCCACAAGATCACTTCCCCTTCCCTTATTCCTAATCACCCTTACTCACCCCCTCCATCCCTTTTCTAGGAGTATATAGCCTCAAAGCTTGGAAAACATGGACAGAGGAGACAGAAATTATGAGGAGGAGGAAAACACTGGCAGTGACAGTTTAGCAGGTAGACCTCAGCATTAGACAAAACCACACAAGGGGGGAAGAATTATCAAGTAAGAGCCATCAAACCTCAGAGAGTTGCAAACCTCTCATTTGGCTGCCACTTGTTTCAAGCACCTAGGGTGCTATGAGTTCTGTGAGCAGGTGGAGAGAGTTCAGCACCATCCTGAGCTTACTAGGCTTTTTGTAGCCAATCTTTGTGACAACAAGGTGACTCTTGCTGGGGTGACATTCACAGTTTCACCCTCCATCATTGCGGATGCAACCAGGATTCCAAATGTGGGAGAGAAATGGTATAAGGCACAGGACCTAGATGAACACTATTATGAGCCCTACATCAAATCTAGGTACGGAAATGAAGCAAAGAGGTTTTTCCATTTCGGATTCCTAGAAGACAAGCATGCCCCCATGATGAGAATCATCATGAAATATTTCACATGTGAGGGCAAATTTTCTAGATTGTACACCTATCACATAAGGCTTCTCATGCATTTTACAAGGGTGAGGATGTTGAATCTCCCTTATTTCTTGTTCAGGAACATCGATAAGATGACCTACTTTGTACAGAAAAAGCCATGCTGCTAGTAGATGAGTAGTCTCTACCACTATTCCTTGATTAAGATGATTGTGCTTCATCATCTTAACCTCCTCAACATCTCCTAGGAGACATTCATTGCCCATGACATCTTCAGGGGTTCTCAAATTCCTCCACTAGTTTCTCAAGAATTAGGAGGACCTTCTAGCATTGCTCAGGTAAAGAAAGATGAGAGGGTCAAAGAGACTAGAGCCCCTAAAACCTACAAGACATACCATTGGGGGACAAGAAAATTTTTTACAGCTGATAGGAAAGTGTTTTCTCCACTTGGTGTGGAAGGTACCTTGCCTTCTTATCAACTCATGGGAAAATGCTTGCTCCACAGGGTGTGGAAGGGGCCTTGCCTTCTTCATCGACACAGCAGGTACAGGTGCAACAACCACATAAAGGGAAAGAAAAGGCGCTGGAGGAAAGTCTTGATGATGAGGAGGAGGGAGATTTTGATTTAATGGAGCATGATGAGCAAAAACAACATCATATTCATCATGGCATAGAGACAATTGATTTGGAGGCTTAGGATGAAGCAACAAAAGAAAACATCATCATACAGGAGAAAGAGGCTCAAATCCAAGCATTGATGGACAAATTGCTAAGAGCCAAGCATGTCATCACATATTTGAAACAAGAGAACAAGCAATTGAGCGATAAGTAGGTCCTCATGGAGCTGGAATTTCTCAAGGCAAAGAGATAAAGTGACAAGGGTAAATCAGCAGTGCAAAAGGAAGAAGCACCGGTCACTTTGACTTCAATTGAGAAGTAAATTGAGGGTGATAGAGAAATTTGGCTTGAAAGAGTCAATTTTCACTTAGAAAAGTTGTTTCAAAGGGCCAATAGGGACAACCAGATCATCAAGCACATGGCCTACCACTACAGGACCCGGAACAAAACTTGCAATATAAGGGTCAAGCAAATGAAAGCAAGGCTGAGACGGGATCTCAAAGGAAAAAAGGAGGAGGATACGATTAGGTTGCTTGCTAAAGCTTCCTTGGCTCATCAAGATTCTTGATGATGGTGCTTCTCACCAATTTTGATCAAATTCAGAGGAATTTTTGCCTTTGGCAAATTTTGGAAAGTTTAACACATGAAACTTGGCTCTACACGCAGCGCCACTAGCACTGCACTTTTCCTAGGGACACCCAATGGACAATGGCTTACATTTTTGGACTTATAAAAATGATTACATGCACCCTATGTGTTTTCTAAGCTTTTGGAGAAGAAGTGGTCTACCAAAAGGTCAAAAAACACCCCAAAAATGACCTTTCTACCACTTTTTGGACACATAGAAGCAGTCTTGGGAGAATCAAATTTTGAGGGAATGAGTTTCAGATGAAGAAATTCTAGATGTTTTGGAAAGTAGACTTGAAGATATTTCCAATGAGCTATCATGAGCTCAATTTGGATGTCGGGAGGGCCTCCAAAATGGACCTGAAAGTGGCGTTGCGCGAAGGGCCAGTGGCGCTATGCATAGGACAAATTTTGCACAGGATTGCCATTTCATTGTGTTTTGACTATGATCTTTGATTTTCTCTCATGGAGGATTCCTTACTAATGTAAATTAGATAATTAGTAATATAGTGTAGATTCATTAGATTAAAAGTCATTTTGAGCACAGATGAATCAGTTTCCTAACTTTTAGAGGCAAGTTGTTAGGATGCCTAGATTCCAGTTTCTTGTTCAGTGTTGGTTAGATTAGCTCCTCATATTAGGGATTCAACCCCTGAGGATGGGAGGAGGTTGAATTCATGTCTATATATTCTTCTTCTTTCTCATTGTAAATAGTTGGACTCAATTGGATGCTTATGCTTTGATTGGACATCATTTTGTATCAGTTTAGCAGGAGATTAAAGAAACGTTGCAGTTATTCCTTTGGGATCCATGTGGTATGATGTTTAGTTCAGTTTCCTCTTTTGTGATCATATGTTAGAATGTATTGTTGACTCTATTTCATCATTTCATCGCTTCTAAGTAGATGTTTTCAAGTTGATAGGTTGAACCCATAACATTAATGCTCTGCTTTAGGAAAATATTCATAGTTTATGTTTTCCACAGTTTAGGAAGGATCCTAGTGATCACATGCTATTCCTAGCTTCTCACCAGTCTTGAAACGCCTCACCCATTAAAACCCTATAGTTCCAAGGTTTATACCTATCATGCCCCATCGAACACCCTGCAATTTTGACCTAATTTCCTTGCCCTAACTATTTGTCTCCTCCTGATCCAGCAAAACCCTTCAAAACCAAAACAAACCTTGTGCTACTATACCTAGCCTAATATCATTTTCTTGATCCAGTCATCTTGGTTGAGATCCTTACGGAGAGAGCCCTCTCCTAGCCTAGTAGGGCTAGCTACTTGGCTAAGCGTGGTTTGTGGTTACCCTGGCATTGCCTTCCTTCAGCCTGAGGTTCAATCCAGGTGATAACAGGAGGTTCTGCCTTGGCCCCTCAGTGTAGGACTTCTCCCATATGCTTATATGTATATATTGGTATTCATTCCACCCCACTATTCATGACAGACAAAATACAAACCAAGATGGGGTGTCCACCAAAACAAAGAACGGTGGTTTCCCCAAGCCATGTCATTTGTGTATTGAGGCTCGCGGCTTCAAGGTTCTGAAATTTCAAAGCCATTATCAATGTTTCCTGGGGAGTAATGTTCCTCTTAATTAAGATTTTTTGGCCTCTGATAGGCTAGTCTAACTAATTCAAAGGTGGTTAATCAATTGAATTTGACTAACATGAAATACCTAAGGTTGCATAACTTCTCAAGAGAGCTATAGTTTAGATTTTAAACCATAAGAAAACTTTGAGCATTACCATCACATTCTTCAGCCATACCAATAATATGAGTGTGCATAAACCCACCATTTATCACATTATTCATGAAATAAGTATTTATCAACATGAAACAGTCCATACATTCATCATTTCCATAGACATATGAGATTTCATGCCAATTGTGTGCATAAGAGTGAATATCACTATTTTTAGGCATCCAATAACATTCATGAATATGCAAGAGCTTATACCAAACATATGAAATACATGAAACATCACATTCCATAACTCAAAGATGAAATTGTAAAAGACTTATCTGAGTATGTTAAGATGTTTGGTAACTAAAAGGGGGACTTTAACTCTCTATCCAACCAGAGGCCAACTACACTGCAACTTTCTCACAATTGACCACCCTCGAGCTAGATCTAAATTTTGAGAGGATGCTTGCTCACGGAAAATTCACACCAAAGTTTGGTAGAAAAGCACGAGATGGATTTTACTGTCCTGGTGGTTTTAAAAATTCTCTCTCGTAGTAAGCACCACAATGACCCACTTACTCTATGAGTTCAATCACAAGGATCCCCCCAATTTGCATATGGGGTATTACTCATTTCTAGGATTGAATCCATTGTTTAGGTGGTCTCACATTTATCTTTCCATATTAATCTCCCGAAGGGTCTGTAGTCCACTATATAGGTGGTTTAAAATCTCTCCACCAAGCACCATAATGGCTTAGATTTCCCTTTCCAAGTAGTTTGATAGTTATACAGCAAGTACCAAGTGATTCAGTCATCCACTAAGCCTCCCACTAACCATTAGGGCTTAAACACATGGCCTGGTGCCTCAAACACAAAAACACAGGAGATTACACCCTAAATATCTTAGCACAATGCTCAGTCACAATTGTAACACTGTTTCATGTGCTCCATGCCCAACTTTTGAGGAATTCTTCGTCTCTAGTTGCACTCTTCTTTCACCAACATTCATCTTAGCTATGTGATCTATTAATCTAGCAGCTTAAGGGAAAATTCCCTCCTTTTGAAATGTTTCCTCATAAAGAAATATCCCTCCCATCCCTTAAAAGAATTTAATTTGATTAAAGAAAAATGTATCTTTAATATGGAAACCCACATGTGCACAAAAGTACAAGTCAAATTTAAATAGAAATTGGGCACCCCTAGAAGCATATAAATACAATTCAAGTGACCCTCATTTGGATACCATCATCAAGCATCTTCTTCTTATATCTTATTTATTTTGGCTTGCACAAGTTTGAGATTAGTTCATGAAATTAGTTCGTATAAGTCTAAAATTGCAGGATCTGAGCTCGCACGTGTGAAAAGGAAATTTTAATCGGGGTCTTAGGGTTGGAACAAGCAAATATCATTTGTAGCTGCACACATACAAGGTGCTCCCTGTGGCTAGAGAGTTACATCCGCTCTTATGATTACTAGCTCTTTGCAACTAGGATCTAGGGCATTTTGATAGTTTACCAAAGACATTGACCATTGATTGTAGGCTTGGGAACTTTGATTCTAATCAGTGTTGTTGTTGGGCTCATCTATTGATATTGATTGGTTGGTTTTGTTGGATGGTCTTGTGATTGATTAATTGGATCATTGTAATCCCTCTTTGTTGAACATTTTATGACAATCCAATGAGAAGAAGAATTTGAAAAAAAATTCCCCGTTGTGGGGTTTTTCTCTAGTATTTGACCAAACCTGGTGTCTCTTATCTGTCTCTTATTATTCATTGCATTTATTGTTCTATCTACAATTTATCTTAATCATTGGAATATTAAATTGTGTTTGAAGACTGCTAATTAAAGATAAGAATTGGTCTAGAGTGATTGTAACATCATAGAACAACAAAAAATTAGCATGGAATTAGAGCTAAGGTGAAGTCAAGTCACAGGAGACAAGAAACAAAAGAAATCATCTTTGAAATGAGATAAAGGATCCTATTTGATTTGGTCAAGATGTCTACCTCTTACTTCAAGGATAATGAGAAGTTGGGTGACTCATCTAACTTTGTTGCATAGAAAATCAAGTTGAAAGTTATATTAGATGACAATGATGTGTTGGACTATGTGCAAAGAAAGGTACTTGAGACTGTGGTGAATGCTTCTATTTCTATCAATTCTAGGTACAAGAGAGGTGACCTCAAAGCTAAGAAAATTTTCATTGATGGTTTGCAATATTATTTACTTGCTTATGTTGGTAATTTGAAGAGTTCTAAAGACATTTATGGTAAGTTGGTTGGGATGTATCAAGTCAACAATTTGAATCATATCCTATTCTTGAAGAATAAGCTCAAGGAATTGAAAATGAATAAGGGAGAATATGTGCAATCCTATATCATGAAGGATAGATTGGTCAACATGAAGGATAGATTGGTCAACCACCCTATAACCTACATGGAGCTAACCCTGAGTACCCGTTATCACACACAGATGGATGCCCAGATAGAAATAGTCAACAAGTGGATGGAAGGATACTTAAGGAACTATGTGGTAGGGCAGTAAAAGACACAGATTGGGTGGTTGCACTTGGGTGAATGTTGTTATAACACCACCTACCATATTTCTATCACGATTACTCCTTTCAAGGCATTGTATGGGTACGATGCTCTCACATTCTTAGAAATGGTACTATTTTGCGTAATAAACCTTGTAATGTTTTTTGTATCAACACTGTTAGGGTTTTTCTGTGTTTTTTTAACTCTCAATAAGAATCGTAATTCGTCCATTTTGAATTTTCTAATTTTACCCTAGTTATAGTGTTTCTTCACGAGTAAAATAAACCCTTCCTTTTCGTCTTCTTATTTTGTGCACATTTAAAATAAGGGTTAATTTCTAGTTAATACGCATGAACAAATTTTTCCACTCCCGACTAGAGATGGTTTTTATTCTTCTTCTAGTTTTTTATTAAGTGTATGTAAGTTTTACTTCTGTACAATTATTCATTCGACTTCGTCAACTTACTTTGGCATATTTTTTATGCAGATAAGGAAACATGAAAGGATTATTCTTAATTTTCACAGCGTTGTGCTATTCAACAACCCCCCATTTGTTAATAATGGTAGTCAATATTATATTAATAAATGGGGACCCTTTAAAAAAATATTTCCAAAATAAGTTTATCACTAAAGCATTTTCTTTATTAATTTTGGAATAAAACAAGATATCAATCACACCCCTTTTCAAAAGAACTAGTAAATGCTTGCCTTTCCCACATATCATATGATTAAGCATGATTGAAAGCTTTACTAACCCACCAAATCTAGCGAAAAGCAATCAAAGAAGGACTTCGTGCTAAAATGCTTTGAAACTACTAAGTTTCTTATATAAAATAGGTCCTTAGGTATTTCTCATCAAAACTAAGTACCACATTGCATCTCGAGCATTTAAAAGAACACCACAAAAATTACCGCCCGTCGAAATTGCGAAATGCGATCAAAACCCTGACCCATTCCCAACATACATTACAAACAAATGTTTAATTCTATCGCTTCGTAGAAAGGTCTTTACGTAGAAAACCTAACAAATGAGCTTTGTCTTAGAAATAATAAACGAGTGTCTCACATCTCACATCTCGCATCTCGCAGAAACATAAGAAACAATAAGAAAAGCAAAAAAAGCATATTGCGATATGCGATATTGCTTCGCAAATTGCAAAATTGGCATTATCGCAATTCGAAGGCTCACCACCCTAGAAGCTCTTTTCTCGACTTACGATGCAGACATTTATGAGCATTAAAGCTAAGAGATAACGAACATTAGTGGGCATTTAGTAAAGGTTAATGGCATTGATGCGTGAAAAGCCATTAAACGTGATATGATATCTTCTTATGTGCATTCAAATAAAACTCCTTTTATCACCTTTACAAGTTATCTGTATCATTTCATTTCACGTTCATTATTATCTCAGTATATTCGATAGTTGTTGTTTTTCTCCACTTTCAGGAAAAATCCACAAAACAAATCTTTGGGAGCAATGGTGAAGAAAGGTAAGGCATTCGTGTCTGATAAATCAGAAATGACTCCCCTATTTTCGGATACTACATGCAGCAAAGATGGAGGAACCTCTACATGGGAAACCATGTATAATATCTTAGAAGAAGAGGAACCAAGAATTTTGGAAACAAAGATCACAGTTGACGATCGTGATTCCTCAAATGCCTCCATTTTTGAGACGGCATGCTCATTTTGCATCACATAGTTGTGCACCCAAAGATAATCCCTTATATAGATATGGTTAAGTGGGTTATTGATGAGGCCGATATCTTAGACAGAGCATTCAGGACCAAAAGCCAAGAGGTTATGGGATCTTTTTCGCCGGACAACCTACGGCTTATGTACCACCTACCAGAGCCACAAGTCATCTACAACAAGTAGTTCATTGAGAAGTTTGCCAAAGAGAACGAGGACCCAGAAGACTGCACCCAGACCTGGTCAAAAAATGAGGGCAAAATCAAAAAAGACAAGAACGGTATGTACTCTACTGCGTCTATTTCTCCCCCTCATAGTTTTGTTGCTACCATGCTATGTAGGATGTTTGGCAAGCCCGATAGTACTAAATTTTCCCAAGAATGGATGCCATGAATAGATACAGCCGTAAACGCAACTATAATGAATTGGGCCCAAATTTTGTCTGATAATTTAGTGAAGGAAATAATTGATTATAGAAGGAAAAGGAGTGTCTCAACGAGGGTTTACCCTCCATTTTTTATGAGTGCCTATATAATGGATGCAATTTGTTTTGGTTCGAAATTTCCTATCTTGGGATGGAAGTGGATTGTCCAAGATCCACTTCCCATTCATATATACCATAAAGACATATGGGAATCTCAGTTTCAACCACATTTTTACGAAATTTGTCATGGAGTCATGCTCCCTATCCACAAATAGATTTAAAGCTGAGATGCCCCTAGGTTTTCTAAGGAAGCCGAGGTAGATATCCTCCTAGTGTCCAAATGGTTTGGAGAGGAAACATTCACATATATCAGGGCATTTGGTAGCATTACCCACCACATGTCCTCCCATACTATGTCTCGGATAAATTGATGGCTAGAGAGATAGCCTATCAAACAGCTAGTGAGGGTGGGTTGAGCAAAGCATTGAAGGGAGCAAAAAAGGTCATTTGGCCTACATTCCCTTTTCAGTGTGGAGCAGTTGCACTACACTATGTGGGGCGTGCATTTAAAGAAGCAGAGATCGTGTTATATCTACAATTATCTAAATTCCCAAGTAGGTAGTATGACCCATTTGGCACTACCAAAGACTTCACTACCATGGTAAAAGTGAGGGTATTTAGTCACGAGAAAGATCCATTTGATGACATCTTCCTACAGAAAAAGACATTCACAGAAGTGAAGCACATGTCATCACTAAGTTCTGACCAAGAAGAGCTTGAGGCCTATCATCAATACAGAGAAAGGAGATTGTTAAAGGTCCCATTAGACCAATTGCGGATTGAACCAATAAGGGAGCCGACTCCCAACGTAAGCCTAGAAGGTAGTTCTAGAGGAAACTCTAGAAATGACTCCAAAGCGGAATCCAAAGAGAAATCTACCAGGGAATCAGAGCACTCAAAACAACAATCACAGAATGGGAGAAGCAAAAGTAAGGATTCAGAAAGAGATACAGCCCAGTCTACAGAAAAGATAGCTGAGCAAACTTCAGCTAAAAAATAGGCTAAAATTCATTCCACCTCCACTCAACCAATAAAATCCCTGGTGATTGATTTAGATGAAGAATGGGAGCACTTTAATAAAAAGATCCATGCTGAGAAACAAACGCTAGAGCTACAGACTCCACATCATAGAACAACTCAAGAAATTACAGTAGAGAAAAATGTGAATACTCAAGAGGTAGAACACATTTTTGTCACTCCTACCTCTGAAATTGTTTTAAGGATTGAGGAGATTCCTCCTTTTGATGTATTCTACAGTCCTACCCACAAATCCGTTGTTAAAAGACAAAGGAAGAAAAGGAAGTTGGATGCTACAGCTATTACTACTCCCGATAATGAACCGATGGATATCGTCTGGAAAGACTCACCCATCGACCCATCCGCCAACCTTACTAGACTGCCATAATTTGCAAGGGCCTATGCTACGACGACTATCGATAAAGAAACAGAGGTGCAAATGTTGCTAAAGGAAATGGAAAATAAAATATTGTTGTTAGAACAACAAATATAGCAAGAAAAATCTAACAAGCAAGCAGAATTGTAGTTAGTTAAGCTCCAACAAGAATTTGAGAAATGCAAATAAAACATCAAGCCAACTTAGCAGAGAAGGAAGCATGGATACAAGGAATGACTTATATGCATAAATATGATCCAAAAATTGGTCAATTTATTACTGAAGCACTTAGCCTTAACTCCCAGTTGATGCACCAAAAGGAACTATTATGCCAGAAGATCTGGCAATGGAATTCCTATTGCAAGACAAGTGACAAATTGACAAGTCAAGGCATTGATATGAGACTTGAATATGATGAAATCTTCAAGAGATTTTCTGACTTAATTACCTGGAAAAATTCAAAAGATGGGAGAAAGGCCGACTTACCTAAACTGGAGGAATCACACAAGGAAATTTTATTTGCAAACTGGGATGCTAGGCTTAGACAAGCAGAAAGGGAAACAGCAGACGCAATAGCGGCAACAAACAGCGTTATCGAGAACATCACTGAAAATTTACATAGTGCCAACATAGTAGAAGAGTCCATTCCAAGTTTTCTTCCAAATGGCAAACAACTCGAACAACAGTGGAGGCAGGCAACAGAGGAAAAAGGAGAAGCAATTAGGCAAACAACCAGGTTAAACTCGGAAGCATATTGGTGACATTTAGTGAAGCCTCACAGCCAGTGGATGACCTTGCGATGCCTAACCACTTCTACGGAGAAAATGGTGCCAGCACTGACCGATGTCATGTTTTCTGGGTAGTTGAAATTTGAAATCGGCCGACCAGCACAGCTTAAGCTCATGACGGACATTTGTGATCTTAAGGATCAAACACAAAGGAGTTAGTCATCGTGTTCATTTCTATTTTTTCTTTATTTTGCATAATTTGAGGAAGGTCGTTTAAACCTCCTCAACTATTTCTTGTAATAATCTATTTTTAGTTTTATAGTTTAATATTTAAACTCCTCTCGTGCATTTAAAGAGGGGTCCAAAAATTTTATCAGAAACAATCTTCAAAACATGCATTTATGTTGCTTTGAGGAAGTTCAGGTGAAATGAATGGAACGTGATTTATTTTTTATTATCTGGCATCTTCTACTGAAATTACACTTTTGTACTCTTAGATAGTGTTGGATTTATTGGAAGTATATCAATATTGTTGAATCACATGAGCAGAACTTATTACAAATGGTACTTTTATCTCGTAATTTTGTTTTACTTATGTATTAAGCAATAACTTCTCTTCAAGTTGTTTATGTATGAAAGTTTGAATCTTGGTTATCATTTATTGCACTTTTATATGGTGATGGCCTAAATTTTTATGCTGAATATATGAATAATTTCTTATGCGATATATCTTTTACAATCATTTCAGCTAACTATTTATCCGAAATGATTATTGTTAAACAATTTCATTTCTTATTGCAATTGAATGATCTTTATTACCAATTGCTTTTGGACATTATTGTAGATCGTGTACTTCAAATTTATTCCCGGGTATAGTCATAGCTACATAGTGTTTACATTAGGATATATACATGTGATTATTAGTTTAGATTAGATTACTTTTAGCTTAAACATTACTTCAGATATCACATATCACCCCATCAGCACTTTCATAAATTAGATTGGGAAATTGGTCCCACTATCCCTAGTCGAAGCCACCACACCAAACGGAAAAGGAACTACCAACTAGGGGCCGGACTAGGCAGTTTTCCCCCATGTTGTAAGCAACGATTTTCGAGGCTTCAACACACATGTAAATCCCTTCCCTACTTCTCAAATTTTCCTCACTTGAAATTTTTGTTTACTTTTACTTACACCTTTTTTTTACTTAAAGTATGAAAGTTACTAATTGTTCTCTATACCCTCTTTGACATAGGTACTATTACTCATCTCTTTGATGAGGAAGAGCTCATTTGGAAAACCTTTAGTTTGTAACCACTTTTCAATACTCATTAATCACTTATATTTTTGTCCCTGGTCGGTTATCTGGCTTTTAATCCTTGAGCTCGTGATGCTTGCACTCGCATTTTAGTATGACTGTATAGTATTTTGAATATGATAATTTTTCATGTCCCTTTCTAGATTGGAACACATTATTGGTATAATGCCTTTGCACTGATATTTTTATTTGTATTTAATTTCTTCAGAGAATTTTTCCCAAATATTCTCCAATATAGCAATTTTTGAATTATATGCATGAGATTGTGACTCAATATTTGTAATGTAATTATATATGTTTTTAATTTAAGAGGTTATTTATATAACTCTTTTTCATGAGTCTTCGTTCTAGAATTTTCCTTACCTTCTCAGCATAATTTTAGGGTTCCACTATTTTTTTATATAAAGCCCATATCTAATATAAATTTCTTTTTTGGTCTTTCAAATTCTTTGTAAAAGTAGAAATTTTGTTACTGTATGTAAAACTACTCATTATTTTTACAATTGTTCTTCTTTTTTCTATAATCATATTTTTCCTTCCTTTATAATCTCTTTGAAGGTATAGTCTCTTGTTTGTAATTATTTATATAAAATGTCTATATATGTGTTCTTACATACACATGTAGTTAATTCCATATATAGATTTCTCACTGAAGCCAGTAACACATTATTACTCTGCTATATAACTAATACCATACATACATAGATACATACATATACATATACATATACACACACACACACACACACACACACACACACACACACACATATATATATATATATCATAATGAGAACAACCTTCTCGATTAAAAGTTGTTTTTAGTTATTTTGTATTGTGCATTCTTTCTATAGAAGAGAACCTTTTCTTTATAAATTGATGTGCAACTAAAAATCTTTCTGATCACATGTGCAATGCTAATATTCTAGACATTTCTTTTTCTTATCATGTTATCTATCTTAACAATCAAATTGTAGAAAAAGGAAACACATTTTCTTCTTTGCCCATACACTTTCACGAATTTAAAAACTTTCTACATTATTCTTGATTCAATATACACAACTAATTTATGATAATTCTAGAAAGGAAACATTATAAACAATTTTGTTTCCATGAATAAATAAACCAAGAATACAAGCAAAAATATTGACTTGAATAAATGTATGGGAAATTGATCACTAAATACTTGGCTCCTCCCAACCATGACACAACAAACTATTTATTCCCCCAAGCAACTAGGTCTATAAATCTTTTCTCTGTTCCTTCTTGCTTCTCTTCGGTCTCTTCCAAAATTCTGCTCTCAGAATAATGATACCAAAGTAAGAAAATTTCCCAGAAACTATCCATCTACCACTCATTTGGTGGTTAATAATTGCCTCGACCTCACCAACAAGTGGCATGTAGTTGTTTGCTCGTTTATGAGTTCCTGTTTCCCACTCTTGAAGACAAATCCATGTCTTCTAGGAAACATTTAATTTGCCAATATCATAATTTCTGAATTAAATCTAATCACCCAGATTAGATGCGTAAGACTTATTGATGGATAATAATAATTTCCCAATTTAAATTATAGCCTTTTTCTCTTTCAGACATCTCTACTCAGCCATTAATTTCCCATATTTGTTTTTATTTACAAAATAAAACATAATTAGAACTTTTCAAACAACCATTATAAGTAATAAATTACTGATAATTAAAATGTTTATCTATTTATCAATGTATCATACCTAATTAAGATAAACCTATGCACATTTAATTACAATTAGATCATTAAGCTAAGGGATACCACATCCTCCCCCGCTTAAATTTGACACCATCTTGGTATCCAATCACCACTTTCTTCTTGGAAACTCATTTCAATTTTTATCAAAACAGAGAAGGACAAGCTTCTTTGAAAGCATACTCCAATTCCCAAATTGCTTCCTCTGAAGTGAAATGTTTCCATTGAACCTTCAAATGTGCTACATCTATATTTTAGAGTGTAATTGCCCTCTGGTGTAGAATACACAGTGGTTCTGCTAGGAACTCCCCTTCTGGCTCCACCTCTGTAACATGGCAATCAATTACATGACATGGCTCATGTACATTATTTTTCAATAATGAAACATGAAATACATTATGAATTTTAATGTTGGATGGTAGGGTAGTTGATAAGCAATAGGTCCAACTCTGGCTAACATCTAAAAGGGTCCACAATATCTAGAAGATAAATTAGCATAGCTATCAAGTCTGGGTGTACTATTCTTAAGCTTGACCTTTAAATACACATGATCTTCCACATTAAATTTCTTTTGAGTTTTTTTTAGGTTTGCATAAATTTTCTAATGATCTTGGGATATTTTCAAATTATGTTTAACCTACTTGACTATTTCTTCCATTTCTTTTGACATGTTTTGTCCTAGTACTTGTATATCTTTATGGTGATCCCAACTTAGGGGTACTTTGCATCTTCTTCTATACATCACTTCGAAAGGCCCCATATTCAAGGAGGCTTGATATCCATTGTTATAGGCATATTCTAGTAAGTGTAGGTAATCCTCAGATTTAGTTTGTTTTCCTTTTACATACATCCTTAACATATCCTCCAATATCTGATTGGTCCTTTCTCTTTGACGATCAATTTCAGGATGATAGGATGTGCTAAAATTTAGCTTTTTTCTCATATTTTCAAACAACCCCTTCCAAAATTTGGATGTAAACTTTGCATCTTTGTCTGAAATCATAACCTTAGGTATCCCATGAAGTCTGAAATTTTCCTTCATGAAGATTTCTACAATATTTATGGCCTTAAAAGTGGATTTCACTATAATGAAATGTGTCGTTTTATTGAGCTTGTCAGCCAAAACCATAATGGAATTATGTTATTTCCTTGATTTTGATAGTTCGGTGATTAAATCCATTGGAATGGTCTCTCATTTTCATTCTGGAATGGGTAGTAGTTGCAAAAAACCAGCAGGATGTTGGTGAGATGCCTTAACTTACTGGCATTCAAGGCATCTAACTACATATTCAGTTGTCTCATTTTTCATATTTGGCCAATAAAAATCCCTTCTTAATATAGTGATCAACTTCTTATAACCAGGATGACCAGTTCTTGGTATTTTATGCAACTCATCTAAGACAAAAAATTAAATAACAATAAAAAATAAAAATAAAAATTTACATCATCGAGCATATAAATTCTTCCTTTAAACAACGATAAATCTTGTTTTTTAATTGAAAAATCATCTTTCTCCTCATCCAATTATATGTGTGTGTGTGTGTGTGTGTGTGTGTGTGTGTGTGTGTACATATACATGTACATATATATATACATATACATATACATATACATATACATATATATATATATATAGAGAGAGAGAGAGAGAGAGAGAATTTTTTATTTTATTTTACTTTTTATTTTTTTCCAAATATTCCGAATTAGAATTTGCAGTTGTTTTGACTTGTTCTATTAAGTTTGTTGACCAAATGATTGTTGATGTAACATAGATTTGATTAAGTTTTCTTCTTAAGGCATTGCCTATTTTTTTTTCCTTTCCTTTGATATGTGTAATCTCAAAATCATATTCACTAATAAATGTTAACCATCTTGCTTGTCTAACATTTAAATTAGGCTGATCAAATAAATACTTAAGCCTAACATTATATGTCCTTAGCTTAAACATACTACCTATTAAGTAGTGTCTCCACATTTTGAGTGCGTCAATAATGGTTACGAGTTCTAGGTCATGAGTAGCATAAATTTTCTCATGTTCTTTCAATTTTCTAGACTCATAACAGAAAACATGACCATCCTACATCAAAACTCCTCCTAAACCTTCTGTACTTGCATCTGTACATACCACGAAATCCTTCTTGGGATCAACCAATTTTAAAATTGAAGTTGTGGTCAAAATTTGTTTTAGTTTGTTAAAATTGTCTTGACACTTTTGAGTCCACTCAAATTTGATCCCTTTCTTCTGTAGAGTAGTAATTGGGTATACAAGCTTCGAAATCATTCTATAAATCTCCTATAGTAGCCTATGATACCCATAAAAGATTTGACTTCTTCTACATTTTTGGTTGTTGGCCACTCCATTATTGCTTTTATCTTTTCGGGATCAACAATTATTCCTTCTTCTGATACTACATGTCTTAGACATTGAATTTGTTTATGATAGAATGAATACTTGCTAAATTTAGCATATAGCTCATTATCTCTTAAAGTTTGAAGGACCATATGTAAATGTTGGTCATGCTCTTCTTTACTCTTAGAGTATACCAAAATATTGTCTATAAAGACAATTACAAACTTATATAGAAATGGTCTCAGTACTTTGTTCATGAGACACATGAATATAACAAGTGTATTAGTAGGCCTGAATGGAAGTACTATAAATTCATAGTGTCCATAACGTGTGCAAAAGGTTTTCTTATGTATGTCATCATCTTTAATTCTGATCTGGTGATATCTTGATCTTAGATCAATTTTAGAGAAAACATAAGCCCCTCTAACTTGATCAAATAAGTCATCTATTTTGAGCAAAGGATATTTATTTTTGATGGTCATCTTATTTAGCTATCTATAGTCTATTCACAGTCTCAATGTACCATCTTTCTTTTTTTACAAATAATACCCATGCTCCCTAAGGAGACACACTTGGTCTTATGTACTTTTTTTCCAAGAGTTCCTATAATTGAATATTCATCTCCATAATTTCAGGAATACTCATTATGTATGAGGCCTTGGACACTGGAACAACACCAGGTATAAGGTCAATAGTAAATTCAATATCCCTCCTTGGAGTAAGTCTTGGTATTTTCTCTAGAAAAACATCCATATATTGCGCTAGCATAGGATATTCTTCTAATGGCGATTGTCGTTTATTTTTGAAATTATCTTGTACTTAGACAATGAACATTTGACACCCTTTATAGCATACTTCTTCATTTGTATTGCAACTATTTGCCTAACAAAATATTTTCTTGGAATGCCTTGAACCATGTAAGCTTCCTCTTTATCATCAACACAGGTAAAGGACTTCTCCAAACAATTTAAAACCACTCTATGTGTTTCTAATCAATCCATACTTATGAGGATATCATAAGATCCCAAAGATAAAATATCCAAATTGAGTATGGTATCCATTCCATTATGATTTATTGTACAATTTTTGCTAATTTCACTCACTTTTCTCTTAGTTCTTGTGGCTAATTGTACTAGCCAAGGTTTATGTTGTTTTTATTTTGCAAGATTACACTTTTCAAATACAAAACCATATATAAGCATAGGTACATCTTTATCAGAAATTTTACATTGAACTTCAACCATGGTTGACTAATGATTTGCCTACCTTCCATCTAATGCAACACTAATTTTGGGTATGTTACAAGCAACATCATACACAGTTGATGCTTCCTGAACATTATTTAATGTTGTCTTATTTTTTAAAGGATTTTGGGGCCAATCTCCCCATAAATGTTCTTCACCACAACCCCAACATTTAATTGGTGGTTTTACTAATTCACTGAAATTTTTGTTTCCTGTACCTGATTCCCCTTTTTGCACAAAACTCTTTTGTTGATTAAGGTTCCTATTATAATTTCTTGCTTGCACACTTTTGGAAAAAGTATGATTTTTAAACCCCTTCTTCTTAATATTAAATCTGTCAGATTTCTTTTCCATCCATCCTTTGGAATTCTCTCCTTTTTGTTTGCTCTGATTAAAGCATAGTTTGACCTTTCTAATAGTTTCATCCATGGTTTTAAGTTGGTCAAACTCAATCCTTTCTTTATGTGAAAAAGGTAGGCAATTGATAAATCATTGGATTTCTACCTTTTCCTCTTTCAAGTAGGGAAGATATCTTAATAGACCCATGAATTTGTTAACAAACTCATCCATGGTAAATTGTCCCAATTTCAGCTCATGAAACTCCCTAGCCTTTTCATCAAAATACCCCTCAGTCAAATATTTCTTTTTAAATTCTTTCTTGAACAATTTCCAAGTTAAACTCTTGCGTCTGATTCTTTTGACAACTTTGTTTTCCTCCCACTATAAGGCTTCCTTACCACTCAACAGGTTAGTTTCCAATCTTACCTTCAGATTAGTTGGATAATTGTATACTTTGAAATATTTAGACATATTGAGGAGACATGTTTTTGCTCCTTCAGATTCACCATTAAAATTATGAGGTAAGATTTTCTTAAACTCTCCTTGTAACTAGGAAGAAGATCTTTTTTTCTATCTAAAGAGGTGTTGCTACTTGATTCTCCTTTACGACTAGACTCATTCGTTTGGCTTTCAATAGAAGTTATGGAGTTGGTTCTACTTGTCGATTCACTTCTAGATCTTTTTCTATGAGTATTTTTATTAAATTTTTCATTTTCCAGTTTTCTTAACAGGTACCCATTAATCTCCTCTTGTGCCTCTTTAGCTTTGACCAACCTTTCCTGATTTTCCTTTATATCATCGAAATATGTTTTTAAACTCCTTATCACTTGAAGTAATTCAAAGTCTTGTTTTTCTACATTGTTGGCTCCACCGCCAACCATTCCTATTTTAGTGTCATATTTTGCATCACCCCTTAGTGATCCTACAAAAGCCTGTCCACTAAATTATTCAGCCATCCTTCAATTCTTTAGTTATTTTATGCAATTTTTTCATAACATGTAAAACTATTTCGATTTCAAGACCCAGAAGAGGCCCAATATATATATATATATATATATATATGCAATTTGTTCATAACATGTAAAATTATTTTAATATCAAGACCCAGAAGAGGCCTAATGTTGTAACTACAACTCTGATACCACTTGTAGAGACCCCCAGTTACACCCTAATTTTTTTTTTTAATATATATATATACCACTTGTAGAAACCCCCATGTTGGGTGCCAAATCAGGCCACGTTTTTATCCATTTCCACTATCCTTTTTGACCTTTTTGCACTCATTTACCTATGTTGTTATGTTAAACTTACAAGGTAAATTCCCCCTTACTTGTCCTATTGGTATATTTTAATTAATGAAGTAGAACACACGGAGTTTATCTATTTGCAGTACTAAATTGCGTGTTTGAACGCAGCATGATAATAGGAACCCTCAACTCAGCGTATTGCAACAGATCTGGTAGCAACCGATCTGAAGGAGGTCACACGGCTCGCGGAACAGGCTCACTGAACTATTCTTAGGCCTTCTTGCTATCTCAGACATCTAATGTTGATACCGTTTCAATCAATGTATATCTTTGTATCTATAGTCGCTATGTTTCTGGGAGATCTATTAATCTCCCTCGCTGTGTATAAATTGCAGGTTGATCCTGTGAATGGGGGTTCACCCATCAGTATTGTAAACTTCTGTTATCAAGTAATAAAAGATCATCCATTTTTTTGTTCTAATTCTTTTCATGGCTAACGCAACCTTGATCCCCACTCTTCTGATCAAGTGTTGCGTCTTTGTGTGTGTGTGATTTATCAATTTATGTTTGTTGTTACAGTTCTTTATTGTTTAAGATTATTTCTGCAGTTCTGTAAATTTTTAATCTTGCATTTATGCTTTGAATCTTAAATCACTAACCCTCGGTTGGGAAGGATTACATGTCTACCCCTGCATATACCTTACGCGTTGCCTTGAAAGTATACGCACTCGGATTGATAAGATTAATGTCAAAATAAGGTAGATAAATCACCCCTACTTGGACACCAACATTTTGGCGTCGTTGTCGGGGAGGCTAACAAGGTGCAAAAAATGATCCAAACCAACCAAAGGGTCAATCTCTCATCCTGAGGAGAGACAGAGTCTTCTCACTCTACTTCAGGTCCTGAGCATAGGTACTCTTTCTGTGGTTTATTTTTGCTTTTCTAATTATTTTGGGCCATTCTCTTGTCCTGGGGAGGTAGGAGTCTTTTGACACCATGCTCCAGGCCTCGAGTTAGAATTATTTTTCTTTCTTAACCTGTGTGTGATTTATTTTCGAGGAAAAACCCTAGTTTTTACCGTGGGGAGGGATAGCTTTTTTTTACACCCTGCTTCAGATCTGGGAATATTAGGGTTTCCCATGGTTTTTTATTGTGGTTGGTTCTTGTCCCTAGGGAGGGAAGAGTCTTTTGACGCCTTGCTCCAGGCTTGAAACCCTAGATTTTTTTTGTTATAGCTGCCTTTCCTTTTGTGAATTCTTTCATCTTGGGGAAGGAATATTCTTTTGACACCTTACTCCAAGGTTGAAGCATTGTAGGTTCATACAGAGACCCCCCATCAATCCAACTTTTGTATGAACAAAGAACCCAATAAAAGGGGCAGAGGGAGAGCCCCAAGGAGGGGAAGACCAGACCCAGGAAGAAAAAAGTATATACAAGAGATCATAGCAAAGGTTGAATCCAAAGCATCCCTTCGCATAGTTGTGAGACCAGGAGCAAGAAGGGTGAAGTCAGAAGGACAATCAGTGGAACAGCCAGTATCGGCTGCAACATTCTGTGGTGATTCAACACAACAGTTTCCTCTAACCGTGGAGGAAGCATCTACCAGTGGACCTAATCCAGAGAATCTTGTGCTGGTGTTAGCAAAGGAAGAAGTTGCAAGCAGAGCATCGGTAGAATCAGACTGTTCTACTAAAGGAAAGGGAGTTGCAGCAGAAGGATCAAGCCATCAGGCCACAGGAGAGAGAGGCGAGGAGATATTTACATCACCAAGCGACCGGGGAAGTGCCACCAAAGCAACTCGAATTCTGGTAGCGAGGAATCCTCAGCCACCTTCAGTAGAACCTGTTGAAATCACCATTGATTATTGGATAATATTCATGGCTCCTAGAAACTCCACCATCAATTTCCCTATTGGAGATCTAGGAACCGGTGCACCTACAAAGCCTATTCCATTGGCAGCCTTACCAACCTTCCATGGGCTTATCTCAAAAGACCCCGACACATTTTTATTTGAGTTTGATATAGTATTTCGGGGATATGACTACACAACAGATGCCCAGAAGCTGAAGATTTTCTCTTCCACTCTAAGAGGGAAGGATCTGCGCTGGTTCATGGGCCTTGGAGGAAAATCCATTTCCACATGGGAAGACATGCAGACGACTTTCCTGGAGAAATACAAGGATTACTGTAAATCTCAGAACATTGAGGAGGAACTCTTCAAGTTCACACAGAAAGAATATGAAAGCTTGGAAGATTGTGTGGAGAGGTTCAACTACACCTTACAGAGGTCAGGACATTCTGACCTGGATAAGGAAATATTAAAGATTATCCTCCTTCGATCCCTTCGAGAAGACTCGATGGAACTATTGAACATTGTGGGAAAGGGAGATATCTCCAAGGAGAAGTTCAAAGATATTTGCGAATTATGTATTCAGTGCTCAAGGGGGCTCGCGAGAAACAAGCAGGGGGTCCATTCAGTAAAGGGATCTGGCGGGGGTGTTACAGAAGCAGAAATCAGAAATTTGCTAGACAACCTGAGAACAAATATCCTTAGCACCCTGTCAGCACAGATGGACACTTTGCAAGTAAAAAAAAGCAGTTAGAGCTGGACAGGACTATGGCAGTGTTTTGTCCAAAGTGCAGAAAGAAGCATCCGGAGAGGGAATTTCCATTGAATTCCATAAAGGAATGTGCGATCTGTGAGCTCAATCATGCGACCAGCTCATGCCCTTCCTTACCAAGCTTGAAAGCAGTGTTTCAAGGAACGGGGGAGGACACAGAGCAGCTGTACCTCATGGGATCGAGGAAGCCATGGCAACCTCGACCACCGATAGGAAATCAAGGTATGTATCTGGATCCATCTCAGTATTTTAATAATTGTAATATGAATCCTCAGACCATACCTTATCCTCCCATGTGGCCGCAATACCAGTACCCCACCTTGGCAGCAATGGAATCCCCAAGCCAGTACAAGCTCCCCGTGGGCTCCAACCTGGTGAGTACCCACTCCTGGTCAGTTTCCTCAGCAGATACCACTGCAGATGCCCCAGCAGCAGCTTCAACTACCCTCCAATGTGCCTCTTGGTAACCAGCCTGTCAGTCCACAGCTCCCAATGCAACCTAACCCTAACCCCAACAATAAGGGAGCTCGTCAAGCTGATGTTCTTAACATGCCTTCATATAGTATCTCCACTACAGAGATGTATGAAATGAATCTGTGATCAGGTAAGACAATTAACGTCCAACCTCCTCCAGTTATCATTGAACAACTTGATAGTGAAGGTAGGGAGGCAAAACCGGTCAATGAAGAGCCAAAGAAAACCGATAAAACCTAGATGCCTCCTGTCAAACAACATCACTCTGAACCACCTTACCCAGAGAGATTAATCATGAGTAAACCAGGTCCTCAATCTGAATTTGATTTATTAGGAGAGTTGCAGAACTTATTTGTTAAAATTCCCTTGTTACAAGCTATGAAGGATGTGCCAATATATGCAAAAACTCTTAGGGAATATTTTTCAAAGAAACATACCAAGAAAATTAAAGATCCCCTTACTATACATGTTATGGGAAATGTTGAGCCCTAAACTTGCATCTTTCCGACACATTTTCCTAGATTCTTTCCATTCACCTGGACCTCCTAGGTTATCAATGGCATTGCATATTAGTCATAAAAGAGCATTTAAAGTGGTTTTTTAACTATGTCCTTGTGTTTGTTGTTTGAATTAGATTTTTTCTTATGAGCTGCGGAATACAGCCACTTTACGCAGCTGGTTCAACTTTCCGCAGTCGTTTTTGTTAAACTCCAGGTTGCAGGTGTCACCAGGAAAAGCAAGCCACATGGGCAAGTTGGAAATGACCTGGACATGGATCAGGTCCTATTGGTCCAACTGGATTCATCAAAGAAGGTCGTGGTCAAAGGTGGTCAAGTGGTCGTCAAACATAGGAGTCCTATGGCAATAGGACTCCGTTTTCAAACACGTGAAGACTTTTGTAGTCGTTCCAGATCCATGGGGACATATCAACACCTGTGGACTGCTCCACAAGGTGAATCCAACAACCACCCTTAATAGATTTAATCATCACGGCAACCATTATGCTAAATCCATGGACGCTATCTTTTACGTGTCTCTGTTCACGTAGTTTTTTAGGAAAACAGTTATGTAACCTTTGTTATAAATAACGTGTTTCTATAGGCATAGTAGTTAGTCTTTTTTAATGTAATTTTGCTGTTAAGAATTCATTGTGTCGTGACACTAGTTTTATTGTTGTAACTATGTTTTGAGATATACAAGAAGACTTTGTTCTACATGCTTACGTGAATGTAATTTTGTGTTGATAGCCTGTTGGCCGAGGTTTTGCAGAGGGCCCCTGCACACTGAGGTTTCATTTCCATTGTTGTCGTATAGTCTTTATGTATCATTTCCTTATTTTCACTGCACGTGTTTTATAGTTATTCACTTGTGTATATATTTCTAACATTTCACTTCTGTCCATGAATTTACAAGCTTTGTATAATGCTGATCAGTGTGTGCATGTTTCAAGATAGAGTAGGCAACCCGGGCATCTGTATATAATTTTCACAATAACTAGTGATATGGAATTGATCCTATGTTGACTTTTCTTTTCTTAGTTTCTTTTAATTCCAGTTTTATTTTGTTGATTTCAGTCTTGTTCATTTGCTTTGTTAAGTTAGTTTAGAAATCAACTCACTCATTTCATTGACAGTTACCTCCGAAAGCCATAGCTAGACTAACTGGTG
Source organism: Pinus taeda (assembly GCA_000404065.3). Taxonomy (NCBI): domain Eukaryota; kingdom Viridiplantae; phylum Streptophyta; class Pinopsida; order Pinales; family Pinaceae; genus Pinus; species Pinus taeda. The sequence continues at coordinate 92,130 of APFE031290712.1, forward strand.
AGAGATCGAAATATGAATGTTGTGATTTGATTTTAGTTTACTTTTATGCAATTAGATATTGGATTGCTCATTTCATTGACGATTACCTCCGAAAGTCATAGCTAGACTAACTGGTGAGGGATCGAAATATGAATGTTGTGATTTGATTTTAGTTTACTTTTTTGCACTTAGATATTGGATTGCTCATGTCATTGACGATTATCTCTGAAAGCCATAGCTAGACTAACTAGTGATAAATCAAACTATGAATGATGTAATTTGATTTTAGTTTTACTTTCTTTGCAATCTTTGATTTCCTTGAGTGCAGTAGCTTAAATCAATTTTCTGTATTTAGACAGCAGCAGAGATGATAGTTTCATGATCAGTAGTTCATTTTACTTGTTTTAAATAGCAGTATATTTTCATTCTTGATTCACGTATTATTTTCATCATTAATATGTTCTAAGACCTTCTGAAGTGTTAAGTTTTGGGAACCCTTATAGAGGACATAATTGCCTTAAAACCTATAACCATACTTTCCTTCTAGAAACTTAGGAATAGGAATTCCATAAACAAAGATAAAAACCCCCAAAAACAACATAAAAACCGAAAACGACAAAAGTAAGAAATAGGTTATCTTGCACATATAGTGCGCCACACTTCGTCAGCTTAGGGATCCTGGATTGATAATTAATGTAGCAATTTAGGACACACTAAATTGACCAAACATTTTGGCGCCGTTGCCGGGGAAGTGTAACTAGGTAGCCAATTTCTTTAAAAAAAAAATCAAAGAAGGGAAAATTGATAACTTCTCGAAGTATGCTCTCCTCTTGCACCTAGTGTGATCTGGAGGATTAGAAAGGAGAGTTATTGGTTCAATAATTTCTTGAGTATGCTCTCTTCTTGCACCTAGTGTGATATGGAACATCAGAAAGAAAATTATTAGCCCAACTTGAGGAGACAAATAAAAAATTTTATAGCTAGGGCCAAGAGTTTGATTTTCACAACTCCAGCTTCTTCAAGGCTTAGACAAGATTCACCACCATCTACTCCTAGACTTAAGATTCCTGGAATTCAAGGAGCAGCAGTTGAATTAGAGGATTCTCCTACACTATCTACCGAATCTCATCTAGGAGAAGACCCTTTCTTCACTTCTACAGGAGGGCATATTGTAATCAAAGAAGCAGAATCACCTGAAGAAGAAAAGGAAGAAACTCTCTCTCATCCACCCTTGATAGAACTAGAAGACTCTAAGGAAACTATTATGATGGAGGAAGTAGTAAATGGATTTGGGGGTAGAGGTAGAGGAGGAGGAAATAATCGAGGTAAAAATGGTGGAGGTGGAGGTAATAACGGAAGAATAGGGAAGGAGATAACTCATTTGGATTCCCTATAGTTGATGAGGAAACTCACACAACAATGAAAAACATCTCACCATCTGTCCTCCCCAACTTTTATGGATTGCGAAGTGAGGATCCTGAAACATTTATGTTTGAGTTTGAAGTCGTGTGCCGAACCTATAACTATATGGAAGACTCTCAAAAACTCAAACTGTTTCCTTCAACATTAAAGGGAGCTGCTTTGAAATGGTTCATGGGATTAGTCACCCAATCTATTAGGACTTGGAATTACATGAAACAAACATTTTTGGATAAATACTTGGATTATTGTATGCCCACCAATCACAAGGATGAGGTATTTAAAATGATGCAAAAAGAAGATGAAAACTTGGAGGATTTACTTGAAAGATTTCAATATAATTTAAAGAGAGCAAAAATGAGTAATTTAGATGAGGAAACTTTGAAAGCCCTTTTATTGAAAGCCATTAGAGATGAATGGATAGATATTTTAAACATGATGAGGAAGGGATACATTTCTCAACTTTCGCTTTGTGACATAGCAGAACTATGTGTCCATCTCTCGAGGGGAAAATCTAAAACAGGAAAAGGGCCTAGAGATCCTTCTCTTATCAGAGCAAACAAATCTGCAACTGGATCGGTAAGTAGGGCAGAGATTGGCAATATGCTTGATGAATTCAAAACTGATATCGTAGGGAGTCTTAGTGAACAACTAGACACCCTTAAAATTCAAAACAAGCAGAAAACAGAAGTTGATGCTTTGGCCATCTTTTGTCCAAAATGTAGGAAGAAACATGCTCTAAGGGAATGCCCCTTGGATGCAAAAGCTGTAGAAACATGTATGATTTTCTTAGAGAATCATGAGATCAAGGATTGTCCTTCAATTCTTGGGCTCAAAGCTGTCTTTCAAGAAGATCCAAATTCAGTAGAATCTCTCTGTTTTGTTTCAAGAAGACCCCAACAGGAGCAACAAAATCAAGGGTTTAACAACCCTGTGAATTTTCAACCCCCGCCAAATTGGAATTCTTGGAAACAACCTTGGCCCCAACCTCAAAATCCATATCAATCATGGGCACAAGGGATGCAAAATCCTTATGGGAGATTTTCTCAATTTTATCAATATCCTCCATCTTTTCGAAATCAACAAACTCCATAACTTCCAAATCAAAATCCACAACTTTCATTGCCATTTCCACAACAACAACCTTCTCAAAAAAATCTAAATCCTCAACTCATGCTTCCATTTCAACAAAAGACAAATCAACTGCCCGCTCATCCATTGCCAAATCCTAACAATAAAAATCCTCAGAATACTTATATGACAGGAGGACAACAATTTCCTACCGATATGATTGTTCCTCTTAATGATGTACAACTCATGTCTGGTAGAGTCTTAGAAAAACCTTCTATAGATGTCCAAGAGCAAGATACCTCTAAGGAGGACTCTCTTAAAGTCAATAAGTGTTCTGAGGAAGCATCTCTTCAAAACTCAAACATTCAAAAAGAGAAAGAAAAGTCAAACCCCACAACTCCTATAGTTGAGCAACCTGCATCTTCATCCACACCTCCTTTCCCTCAAAGATTACAAATTGATAAAGGGGTGGAAAAAAAAATCTTGTTGCCTGACTATGATTTTCTAGATGAATTAAAGAATGTCTATATCAAGATCCCCTTGCTACAAGCCATTAGAGAGATTCCTATTCTAGCAAAAGCAATAAAGGAGTTGAGTCTCAAACGACCGGGAAGGAAACCAATAGATACAAAGAATCCACCTGGTAGGAAAAATTGCAGATATCATGATGGGAAAAATTACCATGCAGAAGTATGTAGATCCAGGTAGTCCAATTGTCAAGACACATATAAATGGGATAGAAATTCCAAACACATTGATTGACTTAGGGGCTACTATCAACATTATGAGTAACAGACTATGGAAAAGCTTAACTTCCTAATCTTCTTTTTACACCTACTTTACTGCAGCTTGTAAATATATCAATAATCAAACTAGACGGTGTATTAGAAGATATTTTAGTCTCCTCAGATTCTTGGGAATATCCAGTAGATTTCATGATTTTGACTCCCAAGAGTAATCTAGGAGGGCACCCACTTATCTTAGGAAGACCTTGGCCAGCCACAGCTAATGCTTTCGTTAGTTGTAGATCTAGGGATATGTACATTTCTGATGGTAATTCGACAAAGAAAATCAATTTGTATCCTCCAGCAAAAGCAATTATAGAAGTAAGAGACAATGAATGGGTCGATGATGAGGACACTATACAACCTGTCTTTACCATTTCCAAAATCAGTGAAGATAGTCAAATTCTGAACACATTAGAAAATTTTGAGACATCTTCGGAATATGACCTCACACAATTTCAGTTAGATTCTGACATTGAATATTTATGATCAAGACAAATATCTCTTTACTCTATGGAAGAGTTCGGTAGTACTACCATGGAGATTTTTACAGGTAAAACATTGAATATCAATAGAAATTTGGAAAAGTCACAATAGGAAGAACTAACCAAAATCTTGCAAAAACATTCTACTGCATTTGCATGGGAGTATACTGACATGAAAGGTATTGATCCTAAGACTTGCATCCATCATATCTATATTGAGGAAAACAGTAGACCAGTCAGACAACCTCAGAGAAGGATGAATCCAAATCTTAGGGAGATAGTGAAAGAAGAGCTCCAAAAACTACTCAATGTAAACTTCATTTATCCAATTTTAGATAGCCGATGAGTTTCTCCTTTGGTTATAGTACCTAAAAGAATGGTAAATGGAGGGTATGCATTGATTACAGGGAATTGAATAAAGCAACTTTGAAGGATCACTTTCCTTTGCGCTTTATCGATCAAGTGGTAGATACATAGTAGGCAAAAAGTACTTTTCATTTCTGGATGGTTTTAGTGGCTATAATCAAATTCAGGTAGCACCTGACGATCAAGATAAGACCACATTTACCGGTCCATGGGGAAATTTTGCCTATCGAGTGCTTCCTTTTGGATTATGTAATGCGCCCGCAACATTCCAAAGAGGAGTACTAGGAATTTTTCTGATCTAATCCATGATTGTGTAGAGGTTTATATGGATGACTTTATAGTTTATGGTGACTCGTTTGAAGAAGCATTAGCAAATTTGGAAAAAGTACTTATAAGATGTAAAGAAACAAACCATTCATTAAGCCTTGAAAAATGCTTTATGATGTTTACTGAAGGTATTGTTTTAGGACATCACATTTCAGGGGATGGGATTAAAGTTGATAGATCAAAAGTTGAAGTCATCTCCAAATTGCCTATTCCAAATTGTCAAAGAGATGCTAGAAGTTTTCTAGGATTTACTGGATACTATAGAAGATTTATAGAAAACTTCACTAAAATAGCATCTCCACTCTTCAAACTCCTTACAAAAGGCTGTGAATTCAAATGGGATCCTGATTGTCAATCGGCATTTGAAACTTTGAAAACAAGAATATCTGAAGTGCCTATCTTGAGAGGACAAAATTGGAAACTCCCTTTCCACATTTCTACAGATGCTTCAGATACAGCTCTAGGAGCTATGTTGGGTCAAAAAGATTTAGTCCCTTATGCCATTTACTATACCAGTAAAAATTTGACTCCCACTGAGTTGAACTATACTGTAACTGAAAAAGAGTTCTTAGTTGTTGTTCATGCAATCAATAAGTTCATACATTATATAACAGGCTATGAAACTTTTATTCATACTGATCATTTTGCGATTAGATATCTAATGAACAAACCTGTTACTAATGGTAGAGTTACAAGGTGGCTCCTAGTTTTACAGGAATTCAATATTACTGTGTTGGATAGACTAGGGAAACAAAATACAGTGTTTGATTTCTTGTCTAGGATCCAGAATACTAAAGAAGATTCTCCTGTAGAGGATAAGTTTCCTGATTAATATTTATTTGCAGTAGCTACTAAGACCCCTTGGTATGCAGATATTGCTAACTATTTGGTTACAGGGAAACTACCTCCACATCTATTTCCTAGTGAAAGAAGAAAAATTATTCAGGAGAGTTCAAATATTCATGGATTTCTAAACGAATTGTTTAAAACAGGGCCAGATCTTATGATCAGAAGATGTGTTAGGGAAGATGAAATGCCTGATATCCTCAAGGCATGTCATGATGAACCATGCGGCGGACACTTTGTTGACAAAAGGACAGCCTATAAAATCCTCTCTTTAGGATATCATTGGCCTTCCCTCTTCAAAGATGCAAAACAATATGTCAAAAGGTGTGACAGCTGCCAAAGAGTAGGGAAACCTACCCTTTCAAATGAAATGCCATTGCAACCACAAGTACTCATCGAACGCTTTGAAAAATGGGGTTTAGATTTCATTGGACCTATTAATCTACCATCTAAACAAAAGAATTATATATTGGTATGTATTGATTATGTCACTAAATGGGTAGAAGCCAAAGCATTATTTTTTTCTACTGAAAATTCAGTTATTATTTTTCTTTATGAGGATATTTTTACTGGCTTTGGTGTTCCAAGAGAAATTGTAACATATTAGGGAAGTCAATTCACATCCAACCTGGTGGAGAAGGTAATGGAAGAATACAAAATCAAGCACAAAAGATATACTCCTTACCATCTACAAGAAAATGGTCAAGTGGAGTCTACAAACAAAGTTCTTGAAAGCATAATCACCAAAATTGTTCATCTACACAGAAGAGATTGGGCAGAAAGGCTTCTTGAAGCCTTGTGGGCCTACAGAACTACATGGAGAAATACAACAGGACATTCTCCCTATGAACTTGTTTATGGGAAAGAAGTCCTGCTCCCCATTGAGTTCGGAGTCAAAACTTTCAAGATGGCAGTTCAGTTGGGGATGGATCTATCAGAAGCCCAAAAGTATAGAATGGAGCAGTTGAATGAGCTAGATGAGATCAGACAAGAGGCAATCCTAAGAACTGATCTAGTTCAATATCAAAGAGCTAAGTGGCATGACAAACACATCAAGGAGAAAAAGTTTCAAAAAGGAGATTGGGCATTGCTATTTGATTCTAAGTTTAAAGATTTCAAAGGAAAATTTCAGACTCATTGGCTTGGGCCATATGAGATTGACAAAGTCTTTAGAAATGAAGCAGTAAGAATCAAAACCATTGATGAATTTCAAACTCCTCTTATTGTGAATGGTCATTGATTAAAGATCTATCATAAGCCACTCTCAAAAGAGGAATTTGTCAAAATCTTTGAAGATAATTCTGCAATAAGGCTGGTGAAGAAGAATCCTTCTTCTCCACCAGCCTAGCCTTTGTTCTTTTCTGTTCTAAAAAAAAAAAATGTATAAGCCTGAAAACCAATCACTGATTGGCAATCTTATACAGAAAATACAGGGTAAAAATCAGGAACTTCTAACGCCCTATATTTTCCAAAAAAAAATAAAAATCTCTCTCTCTTTCTCATTTTCATTCCACTCCACGTCAATTTCATTCCACTCCACTTCATTTCATTCCACTCCATTTCATTCATTTCATTTCATTCCACCAATAAAAGTTTTTATGACCATTTTCATTCATTCAATCATCATTTATCCATTTCCATTCAGTCATATGATCATTGTGTCAGTTTCCACAGCTGAATCCAGTTTCCGCAGCTAGTTGTGTTTTTGCAGCTAGCACCCTGTCATTCAACATTGCCAGTTAGATAATAGGCAAAAATAATAAAAATCAAATGCAGGTATGACCGAGGACATATTATGAAGAGATGGGGCACCTAAAGGAGCAGTTGATCAAAGGTCAATAGACAACAAATGGCAGAAATTCCAAGGTATGAGCACAAAATTTATTTCAAATAGCATTCAAAGCACATTTTTGCATAGTTATTAAACCATAAGCTCCACTATATGCAATGATTGGCGTGATAGCCTCCATAATCATTCCAAGACCTATGATTCTTCCATGAACCATGCATTTATTTTTCCCAACGGCCTCATGATTAACCCTCGGATTTAACTCGTGTTTGGCTGCACTTTTACACTCCACCTGTAATCATGGGAAGTGGCCGATTTGAGTACGGCTCTTCTCCGCCGCATAAATCCCGCAGCCATTTCATGAACGTCTTTACGTCTACTCTGCAACCGTCCAGTTTAAAAATTTTGTCAGGTTCACTTCACTCCCCTACTATTTTATTGAAGCCATGGTTACATTTCCACCTTGTTCACATAAGCCTCCGCTCCATTCCGTGAATTCACTTCCGCTGCCTGTCCTCTATTTTCTGCTCACAGTCACTGTTTTTTTTTTGTAAACCCTGTTGACTCCGCTAACAAATTTTAAGAACAGAAGGAAAGAATGGGTCTATTGTTGAGGGCAGAACTGGAAGGGGCCAAGTTTATAGAGGGGTACCTCCAAGTGAAAAACATACTGAAGAAGGCATGGTGGCTACGGTTTATTCAAAAATTTGAAGGCTACAATAAGGAGATTACAAAATCTTTTGCGAGGTCTTTTAACGGGCTGGAGGTGGAAATTGAGGACCTCAAGTTTACAGTCACCGAGGCATCCATAACAGCTGCTACAGAACTCCCACAGGAGGGAGAACGCTAGTTCAAGAACAAGAGCTTTGACGAGAAGGCTTGGAGGGTTATCCTACGCAATCCAGGTAAGGATGTAACTATATTCAAACGATGAATTCTTGTCCATGCTTTAGAAAAGAAGTGGGCCAGTTTATTGTTGATTATTCAAAAGTTCATTACATGTGAAGGTCATTTTGGATCGATGTATATGTATCATACCCGGTTGCTGATGAACTTTTTAGAAAATCAAACCCTCAATCTGCCTTACTTTTTATTACTGATCTTGAAAAAGATGTGCACAACCGTCCAAAAGAATATAGAGGACATAGAACCCCACCTGTATCACCACGGGCTTGTGAAAATTTTAATTGAAGACCAATTGAAGAAAAAGAAGGATACCTAGGAACAGTTTTTGGTGAGAAACTACTTTCAAGATCCACCTGAAATACCTGAGAGCAATACAGCAAGGAAGAGTAGGAAAAAGGAAACTAATGTGAGAATTCAAGACCCTCCTAATAGAATAACTAAAGAAGTTAATCAAGAAGAGAGGCTTGAAAGAACTAAGGATAAGAAGCAGAGAAAACCAAAAGAGAAAAGAAATATAGAAGTTGTATATCAGACCCCAGATCCTTCCCAAAAAGAAGACCACCAAACACTGCCTAAAAGACTAGCTTATCTTCGGGAATAATCCGCTGCAGCCAAAAAGAAACAAAAAGAAAAACAAAGTATGGAGGAAGAAGGCACTAGTCCACAACATTTAAGGAGAAGCTCTAGGCTTAGAGGAAAGTGGAGGAAAGTGCAAACTAAAGGGCCCCATTTCATTAATTTAGGAGGAGAAACACCGGAGCATCCTCCAGTAATCTCTCCTAACCGTAGCCCACAGCATACTCCTCTTTCCCAGCCAGATGTTGACATGAGTCCTTCTCGACCAGACTTTGAAATCAGTCCTCCTCAACAGGATTTTGGGAACAGCCCAAGGAAAACTACACCCGAGATAGACCTGAATCAGCAAGAGATGTATGATTATATAGAATCCTTGGAAAAGACAGCCACAGGTCCAAGCACTTCATTCATTCAACCTCATACAGCACTGGACACTCAAATCCAATCATTGAAACAGGAAATTTTTGAACTAGAGGTCTTAAATAGACACATCAAGAGGGAGAATGAAACATTAAAGGAACAAAGTAGATGGATAATATCATTCATGACAACACAATGTTGCACCTTGGGCTATGGTAGAAAAAGAACAGGAAATTGAAGAAAAAGTGCAGGAGGATAAGTAGAGCATTAATCAACCTCAAATTCAGATGCTTGATGAGGAAGCCCAAGATGTTAGCAGCACCAAGAAAGAGAAGAAGAGGGCTAGATGTACTGGCAGAAGTCTCAGAGCACATGATCTAAAGGGGGGATAGTCAAAATTTTGGTTGCATGGGGACATGCAACACCTTCACAGTGGGGGCATGTTGAGCCCTGAACTTGCATCTTTCTGACACATTTTCCTAGATTCTTTCCATTCACTTGGACCTCCTAGGCTATCAACATCATTGCATATTAGTCATAAAAGAGCATTTAAAGTGGTTTTTTAACTATTTCCTTGTGTTTGCTGTTTGGATTAGATTTTTGCTTATGAGCTGCGGAATGCAGCCACTTTCCGCAGCTGGTTCAACTTTTCGCAACCGTTTTTGTTCAACTCCAGGTTGCAGGTGTCACCAGGCAAAGCAAGCCACATGGCCAAGTTGGAAATGACTTGGTCATGGATCAGGTCCTATTGGTCCAGTTGGATTCATCAAAGAAGGTCGTGGTCAAAGGTGGTCAAACATAGGAGTCCTACGGCAATAGGACTCCATTTTCAAACACGTGAAGACTTTCGTGGCCATTCCTAGATCCCTGGGGACATATCGACACCTGTGGATTGCTCCACAAGGCAAATCCAACAACCACCCTTAATAGATTTAATCATCACGGAAACCATTATGCTAAATCCATGGACGTTGTCTTTTACGTGTCTCTGTTCACGTAGTTTTTTAGGAAAACAGTTATGTAACCTTTGTTATAAATAATGTGTTTTTATACACATAATAGTTAGTCTTTTTTAATGTAATTTACTGTTAAGAATTCATTGTGTCGTGACACTAGTTTTATTGTTGTAACTGTGTTTTGAGATATATAAGAAGACTTTGTTCTACGTGCTTGCGTGAATGTAATTTTGGGTTGATACCCTGTTGTCTGAGGTTGTGCGGAGGGCCCCTACACACTGAGGTTTCATTTCTATTGTTGTTGTATAGTCTTTATCTATCATTTCCTTATTTTCACTGCATATGTTTTATAGTTATTCACTTGTGTATATATTTCTAGCATTTCACTTGTGTCCATGACTTTACAAGCTTTGTATAATGCTGATCAGTGTGTGCATGTTTCAGGATAGAGTAGGCAGCCCGGGCATCTGTATATAATTTTCACAATAACTAGTGATATGGAATTGATCCTCTGCTGACTTTGCTTTTCTTAGTTTCTTTTAATTCCAGTTCTGTTTTGTTGATTTCAGTCTTATTCATTTGCTTTGTTAAGTTAGTTTAGAAATCAACTCACTCATTTCATTGACGGTTACCTCCGAAATCCATAGCTAGACTAACTGGCGAGGGATCAAAATATGAATGTTGTGATTTGATTTTAGTTTACTTTTCTGCAATTAGATATTGGATTGCTCATTTCATTAGCGGTTACCTCCGAAAGCCATAGCTAGACTAACTAGCTAGGGATCAAAATATGAATGTTGTGATTTGATTTTAGTTTACTTTTCTGCAATTAGATATTGGATTGCTCATGTCATTGACGAATATCTCCGAAGTCCATAGCTAGACTAACTGGCGAGAAATCAGACTATGAATGATGTAATTTGATTTTAGTTTTACTTTCTTTGCAATCTTTGATTTCCCTGAGTGCAGTAGCTTAAATCAATTTTCCGTATTTAGACAGTAGCAAAGATGATAGTTTCATGATCAGTAGTTCATTAATTACTTGTTTTAAATAGCAACATATTTTCATTCTTGATTCTAGTATTATTTTCATCACTAATATGTTCTAAGACCTTCTGAAGTGTTAAGTTTTGGGAACCCTTATAGAGGACATAATTGCCTTAAAACCTATAACCATACCTGCCTTCTAGAAACTTAAGAATAGGAATTCCATAAACAAAGATGAAAACCCCCAAAAACAACATAAAAACCGAAAATGACAAAAGTAAGAAATAGGTTATCTTGCACATATAGTGCGCCACACTTCGTCAGCTTACGAATCCCGGATTGATAATTAATGGAGCAATTTAGGACACACTAAATTGACCAAACAGGAAAGTTGTCGGATTTTATGATGGGAAAATCAATGCCAGTGAAATATGGAGATCCAGGGAACCCAATCTTAATAGTACAGATTAATGGGGTGGAGATCCCAAATGTGTTAGTAGACCTGGGAGCTGCCATCAATGTCATCACCACTGAAACTATGCATGTCCTAGGACTTCGTAATTTAAAGCATACACCTACATTACTAGAATTAGCAGATAGATCTACAATCAAACCTGCATGAAACCTGGAGGATGTGACAATTTCAGTACACTCATGGCATTACCATATAGACTTTCTGGTATTACATACACAGTCTTCAGTGGGCGGCCATCCCCTAATTTGGGTAGGCCATGGCTGGCCATTGCAGATGCTTACATTGGGTGCCGCTTAGGGAATATGGTCATTTCTAATGGGCATAACACTAAGAATTTAGTGTTATATCCACCTACAGAACCAAATTCACCTATAAAACCAACAAGCAGTAAGAAGGCTATATATGCGGTAGAGGATCGAACGGAAGATGAAGAAGTAAGACCCATCCTTACTATCGGATAGGCCCTACAACTGAAAGCAGGATCAGAAGATGATGTGATCACTTCCTTCATGGATGATCCTCATTCTGTTTCGGAACCAAACTGGCAGATCCTAGAATCCATCCTGAGTTGCGAGACTCAGGAAACTATGGAAATAGCGGAAGGATTAGAGGAACCACTTGCTGATGAACCTCATGAAAGTATACAAGTGGAATTGGAACCTAGGAAAACCTTGAACATTAATCTGAACCTGTCAGAATCTCAGAAGGAGCAGCTCATAGACGTTCTGTTGAAACGTAAAGAGGCCTTTGCCTGGGATTATGCAGATATGAAGGGAATCTCGGCTAAATTATGCACCCATCACATATACATCAAGGAGGATTGTCATCCTATAAGACAACCTCAGAGGAGAATGAACCCAGCATTGAAGAATGTGGTGAAAGAAGAACTTCAGAAGTTACTAGGTGTGGGTTTCATCTACCCAATCTCAGACTGCCAATGGGTCTCACCACTAGTAATGGTCCCCAAAAATAATGGCAAAATGGCGGATCTGCGTAGATTATCAAGAGTTAAATAAGGCGACGCGGAAAGACCACTTCCCCTTACCATTTATTGATCAAGTGTTTGACACATTGGCTGGTAAGAAGTATTTCTCTTTTCTGGATGGGTTTAGTGGATATAACCAAATCCAAATTTCTCCTAAGAACCAGGACAAGACCACATTCACATGCCCCTGGGGGACATTTTCATACCGGGTCCTTCCTTTTGGCCTATGTAATGCTCCCGCAACATTCCAGAGGGAAATCCTGGGAATCTTCTCTGACTTGATAAATGGCAGCGTTGAGATCTATATGCATGACTTTACTCCATATGGGGAGTCGTTCATGGCAAGATTGAAAAATCTGGAAAAAGTTCTCGCAAGGTGTATACAAGCACGTGTCTCTCTGAGTACAGTGAAATGACACATGATGATGGAAGAGGGAATTTTTCTGGGACATTTACTCTCAGCTGAAGGAATCGGAATGGATCCAGCAAAGATACAAGTAATTCTGCACTTTCCAACACCTAAAACGGTCACACAGGTACGCAGTTTCATTGGTTGTGCTGGTTATTATAGACGTTTCATAGAAAATTTTGCAAAAGTAGCACACCCACTGTTTCATTTACGAACAAAAGATTCAAAATTTGTGTGGACAAAAGACTATAATGTAGCGTTTACAAAAATTAAAGAGTTAGTTTGCAGTGCTCCGATCCTTAGAGGACCTAACTGGGCACTACCATTCCACATTCATACAAATGCCTCTCAGACAGCAATTGGTGTAGTGTTAGGACAACAAGAGGATAAAGTACCTTACGCAGTCTACTATGTTGGTAAAAATTTGGCTCCTGCTGAATTAAACTACATAATGACTGAGAAAGAATTTCTTGTTGTCGTTTATGCCATCAACAAGTTCCGGCATTACATTACCAGGTATCCTACTTTTGTGCACACCGATCATGCGGCCATCAGGTATTTAATGAATAAACCCGTTACCCCTGGTCGAATTACAAGATGGTTGTTGCTACTACAAGAATTTGATATCACTTGATCTGATAATCACCCTATCAGTGACATCAGTTGAAGTTTTATTAAACAAAAAGGTATTACAGACTCATGTGTTGGTGTGTGTTCTGTGTTATTTAAGCAATGGATCGATCAGATTGCCAATACACAGACATCTCAAATGGAAAGACAACAGAGAAATACAGTAAGCAAACATAAAGACACAAGCAATTTTTAATAAGGAGTTCACCCTATTCTCCAGGGCTACATCTCCGGTCCAGCTTTCAGTGGTGGCCTTGTTTTATTGTGTCTTTAAACAGAGAATTACAATACAGGGACTCAATGTGAGTTCTCTTGAAGTAGGTTTTGCTTGGTAGGGTGGTTTTCGGATTCCCCAAGCCACTGGAGTACGCAGACTCTTCTTCTTCCTACCAGCTCTGTGACCTTCTGGTCTATAGTGGTAAGAGCCCAACGTGGTGCTCAACCCGGACAAATCCCTCTATGGGGTGGCTCGAATCTCTCAAGCTCGGTGGTGCTCGATGCTGCCATTGTGTCAGCTCGGCCCTCTGTCTCTTCATGCTTTCTCTTTCTTTACTGCCTTCTTCTCTATGTATTTCGTCCTCCTCTCGGGATTTTGCTCTTTCCTTCATCTCTTGGACCTCACTCCAACTTGACTTGACTGTGTATTCTGTCTCCATTCATGGCTTTTAGCCATTCATTTCCGTGCATTTTCAGTTCCTTTGTCGATTCGCCTTCTGCAGCTGCACTTGGATTTCCCTGTTCGGCATCAGCATGAACGCTCAGGGACTGGCCACGTGTCCTCATCGGAACAGTGCCAGCCTACTCGTCGATTCATTTCTTTAGTTACGTCGTGTATCTGTTCTTCCTCCACCATGGCAGTCAAACAGATTCCAAATCCTTTTAGAACGTGGCTTGATTCCCTGTCGATTTTTCTTCCTCCATCAGGCGCAATCTCAGCCGCCCGATCTGGGCTCCTCCAGATCCAACGTCCCGCGCAGTTAACTTGCTCGATCGATAGCACCCGATCAACGGTGGTTTTCTCTCACCTCCGTCACCACGCGTCGATCGTTGAGTGGGATCGCTCTGCTCTCCTCCAAAACCATTTACCATTTGAGGGCGCCCCAATCAATACCGCCGATTTTCTAAAGCGCGGGTCCCACCTTCGTACGTTAGCGCTTTTCGTTTCTCTGCCATCGGTTCTCTGGCTCCCAACGCGATCGAGTGCTTAAGGCTCCCCCATTTCGGCCCTGTTCGCGATGTGCGATTAGCGGCGCTAATCGCACATCAAAAATAACCTCCTTTTCCCAATCCAGGGCTACTTTGACCTCCTGCACAGTCTCCATGGGCCTCGGTCAGCGCGCTTTGACCGAGGTCCTCATCGTTCCATGCTGGTTGCCATTGCCACTGGTTCAGGGTGTTTTTGTTCACTATTTTTGGAGTTTTAAAGATTTGTTTCGTCTCAATATAGTCATGGTTCTTTGACAGTATTTTATGGATCCAATTTGGATCATGGCCTTCCCACTGAAAGAGATTTTGGGCCACCGAAAGTTGGTTTTCAAGTGTCAACTAAGTGAGGGCATTGCTTTCTCACTTGTCTAATCTTAATCCACTTCACACTGCTTGGCTTCGAACCTTTGAGCCCAATCCGAAGGTATTCCACTCGTCCACTGCTCGTCGTCCTTACCTTCCTGTCCGGCACTATGTCTTCCCGTAATTCATTAAGATATTCAGGTAGCAGGTCATCAACAGAAGGTAATTGGCTCTGCTCTTCAGGGTCCTCAATCATTGAAGGTTCAAACAACCTCAAGCAATCTGCATTCACGACTGAGTAAATGTGCATGTAAGCTGGTAGATCAAGGCGAAAAGCATTCTCACCAATCTTCTCAAGTATCCTGAAGGGTCCATACCTGATAAGTTTTAGCTTTTTACTTTCACCTCGCATCCTGTCCTTGCTGATATACAAACAAACTTGGTCTCCAACTTGAAAACTATGCTCCATCCGATGCTTATAGTGCCTAGCCTTGTACTTGCCCTACCTCCTTTCCAGCTGTTCCTGTACTACCTGGTGGATCTCCTGGATCAGTTCAATGAACCTAGTTGCCTTGTCCACATCATTTTGTCTATCAACCATGGTATCTCTACCAAAGACAAAATCTAAAGGAGACCTTAGTATGAAACCAAAACATGTCTCAAAAGGAGATCTCTGTGTAGAAGAGTGTTTGGCTCTATTGTAAGCATGCTGCACATAACACAAGTGTTCATCCCAAAGCTTAGGATGTTTGTTGCAATATCCTCTCAGTAACTGGATCACTGTCCTATTAACTACTTCTGTCTAGCCATCTGTTTGTGGATGAAAAGTTGTACTTTTCTTTAATTTGGTGTCCATTAGTTCCCACAAACTTGACCAAAACTTCCCCACAAATCTGGTGTCTCGATCAGATACAATAGAAGTGGGTAATCCAAAATGAACCCATACATGTTCGAAGAACAATTTTGCAGTTTGTTCAGTTGTAATCTGTTTACTACAGGGTATCAAAATACGCATTTTGTTGAACCTATCCACAACAACATATAGATAATCATGACTTTTCCTAGATTTAGTCAGTCCTCCAACAAAATCCATGGAAATGCTTTCCCAAGGGTGAGAAAGAACTGGCAATGGAGTGTACAAGCCTAGTTTTCTATTGTTGGGCTTGCTTTTCACACACGTAGCACATCCCTTTACATATCTAGAAATTGTCTCACTCATTCTCGGCCAATAGCAGAACCTTTACAGCTGTGCAACTGTTTTACTTACCCCAAAGTGACCTGATATCACAGAAGTGTGTGCTTCCCTAATTATCTTTACTCTCTCAGTTTGTGGAATGCAGAGTTTCCCACAATGATATAAGAGTTGGTCCTTCATGTGATAGTCCAATTCTTCTATTCTTTTGCCTTGACTCAAAGTTGCATATACATCTTTAAAATCCATATCCTAAGCATGTTCTTCTATGTAGCTTTCATGCAACACAAAATTATGCTTAAGTATGGTAGATGCATTTATAATGGGTCTAGATAAAATGTCTGCAACCTTGTTATGTATGCCCCTTTTATATCTGATGACTAAATGAAACTATTGTAGAAAACCCATCCATCTGTAATGTCTTGATTGCTACAACTTAGTTTGGGAGTGTAGGTATTGAAGTGGCTGATGATCAGTATGTATTACTGTCTCTTTGCCCATTAAGTAATGTTTCCACTTTTTCACACTCTGAACTGATGCATACAATTCTTTATCATATGTAGGATAGTCGACTACTGCAAGATTAAAGGTCTCGGAATGATAACATATGGGTTTACCGTGCTGTGTCAACACTACTCCCATGGCATAATCACTAGCATCAGTTTGGATCTCAAATGATCTTTGTAGATCCGGCAGTGCTAGTATCGGTGTTGTACTAATTCTTTCTTTCAAGGTGTCGAAGGCTTTCTATTGTTTGCCTCCCCACTGAAACACCTTGTTCAATCCTATCAAGGCATGTAAGGGAGCTGCAATTGAGGAAAAATTTGAAATGAACATCCTCCAATATTGTGCTGCTCCTAGGAAGCTTCTCACTTCTGTAGCAGACTTGGGTTTAGGCCAGTTTACAATGACTGCCACTTTAGAGGGATCTATTTTCAATTCACCTCCCCCTACTATATGACCCAAATAATTTAGAGAGGTTTTGCCAAATTCACATTTTGAGAGTTTAACATAAAGTTTTTCTCTTTTCAAAACATATAATGTTTGCTTAACATGCTTTAAGTGTTCTTCCCACACTTTACTAAAAATCAGAATGTCATCCAGATACACAATAACAAAATCATCAAGAAAAGGTCTGAGTACATCATTCATTAATCTCATGAAAGTAGTAGGAGCATTGGTCAAGCCAAAAGGCATAACCAACCACTCATACAATCCCTGCTTTGTTTTGAAAGCAATCTTCCATGCATCTTGCTCTGCAACTCTGACCTGATGGTATCCACT
The DNA here is from genome assembly GCA_000404065.3 of Pinus taeda. NCBI lineage: Eukaryota > Viridiplantae > Streptophyta > Pinopsida > Pinales > Pinaceae > Pinus > Pinus taeda. The sequence continues at coordinate 109,466 of APFE031290712.1, forward strand.
GTGCAAATCTAGCTTGGTGAAACAAACAACTTCCTTCAGTTGATCTAAAAGATCATCTATGCGAAGAAGGGGATAACGATTTTTGATTGTTATCTTATTCAGTGCTCGGTAGTCAATGCACATTCTCCACGAGCCATCTTTCTTTCTCACCAAAACGATTGATGAACCACACGGTGATGTGCTAGGCCTGATGAACCCTTTCTCGAGCAACTCCTGCACCTGCCTCTTGATTTCAGCATTCTCTAAAGCAAACAACTTGTACATCCCAATGTTAGGCAATGGAATATCTTGCTGCAATATAATATCATGTACTATTCCCTTTTTGGGTGGCAGACCTTTAGGTTCTTGGAACAAGACATCATATTCTAAAACAATCTTTTATATATCAGCTTGTTGATCAGCATTACAGCCCTCAAATACATTGGTTTTATTAGGTTTCTTTTCCTTTACAACCATCAATAGGAACTGTTTGCATGAATTTATCATTCTTTTCATCTATCCTGAGTTTATGAGAGTATAATTATTCTTGAGCTTGTGAGCTCTCACAAATTATTCGATTCCACCTTTAACAAGTAGATACTTGTTGCAGTGGTATGATCCGGATTATCCACAGTTTCGTGTTCATTCTGTCGACGTTTCAAACCCCAAAGGGGGTCCATCATCAGGACTAAATCAGAAAGAATATGAATGAAAACTTATTGAGAGAAGAGCTATTGTGACCTGGATATAAATAAACCTAGATCCCTAATTTTTAAGAAGCCGACACTTATATAAATAATTTTTCATTTATTTTTTATTTA